>JAQFJB010000011.1:12814413-12825661 GCA_029874875.1 Naso minor | reverse complement strand
TGTGTGTCAGTGTTAGTTTAAAAGAACGTCTGTGTCAACATCTTTCTTTTTACTTGCTTAAAGTTGAGCTAAGAAGGCAGCACTTTAAGGAACTATTTTTCCAGGCGTAATAACTTTCGTCTCAATAGCTCCCAGCTCCACTCTCTCTCTCGCTCAGCAAATTTTGACCAAATAAACGCAGACGTTCTCCTTAGAAGGGTGAGTTACCTATACCTAGCAATTTTCATGTATCCTATAGTGTTTCTATTCCCTGTTTCAAAATGAAAGGCACTGAAAAGGGTTTAAAAATGCAGTCTGAGAACTTCTAAAGTATACACATGGTCGAATTTTAACAACAATATTTGTAGATGAAATTGGCGGATCTCTGCTAATGGTGAGAAGTCAAAAAGAGACAGGTATGGTCCTTTAAGTTTCAGATGTTTTCAGGGTACAAGAAAACTTTCAGAAGGACATTCACAAATAGGTTTAGAAGCAGACACTGTGCTACCAGAACCTATGACCTCAAAGTTTTCAGCCTTTGATCTATCACGTCTGTCCGATGATAAGAGCTCTGTGTTCTTTACTCAGCTGTCCACCAGTTACAGCTTAAGTGTCTCTGTGAAGTCACATCGTCTGGATTTCAGCATTAAACTGCCGGGGGCGTGTTGTTGAGAGTATCCTTGATGTGTTGATGAATATTTTTTGCTTCAATATAAATTCATTCAGATGCAACCCTAGCACTTGCTAGTGTAAATGATTGTGTTTACGGCGGCATTATTGATGAATGAATGTATTACTTCCCTTTGTTTGGTTTGCATCGTTATTGCTACAGGAAAACGAAATCTTATACTTTCTTTTCCAGGTTTCAATTAACATCTACAGTCACTGTTCACTACTGCAGTTGACTGAATCAATATCTTCCCAGAAAGCATCCAAATCAGCACAGATAAAGTAATCAGCTCCGCTTTCAGTTCCCTGCCATTAACCATTAAATCAAGGGGACTCATTTAAAAGATGAAATGCTATTACAAGTTGCAGGAAATACACTATTTTCTACTTGTGTCCTGAATCACTGGTTGAAATGTTTGGAATATACACAATAGAGTGCAACCTTGTTTTCTCAATATAACTCACTTTCTTTCCTTACATTTTACGTCAAAGGCATTCTGTGCAAAACTAGCGGACAAAGGTAAACTAATGTTAGCCATGACCCGGGTTGTGAATCTCCTCTCAATCCCTTTTTTTTTCCCTCTTCTTCGAGGACACGCAAGACTACGCAATCAATTCAGCAGTGAGGAATGGAAACAGGACTTGCATTTTGAAGTTGGTTTAACCTTGCAGTGACACCTATTGCAGATGCTTTGAAATGGTTGAGAGGAATAGTTTCCGCATGGTGGGATCTGCAATTAGGCGGCACATCTGCACCAGCCTGCAGCAGCCCGGCATCCCCTCAACCTCCAGATCTGGCATGCTCGGAGCTCCGTGTTGGTTGGCAGCCAACACAAACAGTTCCCACTGCATAACTGTGAATAATTGTACGAGATGACTTTCAACTGGGCAATTAGATGGATTTCAACTGGGGATATTTCAAGAGTGCCATCGCGTTCAGCTTTCAAATCAATAAGAAAAGGGACAGCAAGAGAGGCACACATACAAGTCACATGCAGGAGGAGTGAAGAGTTGAGAGGAGTGAGGAGACAAAGAGGGATAAACAGAGGGAACGATGAAAGAAGGGGAGGAGAGACAGTGACAGCCATGAGACAGGAATTTACAACCAGATCATCAATTAACCACTCCAATCACAATGGATCAAGCCATTAAATGTGCATTTCTTCGAAACGACCTCCTCACTGACAACGACTGCGGATCATGAGCTCGTATTGATGGCCGCCAGAGCACCGCGCAGTCCCAAAGTCTGAGAAGTTCACTGTTTGTCAGTTAATTCGGCACATGCGGTCAGGAACAAAACAAATGTCTGGCCTCTCAGCTTACATACGTCTCATTAAATGCAATCCAGTTATTCCAAGCTGCAAGACTAATGTCTTGTGCTCTCACGTTGACATGTTTACCTTGCTCTCGTTTTTCTTGTGCTGAATAAGCACAGAATGTGACCATTAAATATATTGCTGATGGAGAGACAAGGGGAGTAAAACATCAATATTAAAGGGAACTGGAGTTATTGCCGGCTGTGTGACGTGGTTATCCAAGCAGTGACATCATCTCCAGGTTAGATAAAGACTGTGAGATGAATTTACATTTTGAGTTATGAATGTAAGCATGTGATTACGCAATGTTTGCCTGAATATCAGAATCCACTACTGCTCAAATGTTGCAATTGGTAGTTTTTCAACAATCACTTATTTTTCTGAAACAATTAAAAATTTAAACATTTACAAGAACTATTTGTGTCCCTATTATCGTTGCAATTAGCCACTGGGTTATGAAAAAAAACAAAAACAAAAGGACCTTAGGACATGGCATACTCCATAAAATCCTACTTTCAGCACCTCTGAAATTAGACCTAAAGTCCCCCCAGAGGGGCTATTAGGCGATAAATCCCTGCCATTGACCAGCTTCTGCCCTCTGCTTGCTCACGACTGAAGTCTCAACCTCTTTGAAGTCCCTCTCGCTACAACAACATCAACACCACTTCCCTTACTCTAAGAGACAAAATGTGAGTTGCCCTTTTTAGGACACCAGAAAAGAGCAGGAGAGGGTTTAACTGAGGAAAGGGGACCCACAAAATTCAAAATAAGCCAGATGTTTGCGTCCTATGCTAACATGCAGAGACGTATGCTCGCCGTGGGCCTGCATTAATGAAGGTAAAGACCCTTCTGTTGGGGGGGCCAATAGGTAAGGAGATGCTGTGCGCACACACACGCTCACCCGGTCACATGTGCTAGCAATAAGTTAGCCTCCTTGCAGTCCGGTCAGACACACAGATGGAACTGGACTGAGGCTCTATGGCTGAGACGAGAATGTTTCCCTTTTTAGGAACAATAGAAAAAGGAGGAAAACCTTGAGAAAAGAACTGTCCTCCATTTAAGTGCTGCTGTTACATCGAGGCACTTCCGTCAATCCTTTTAGCAAAAAAGCACTTTTCTTTTATTATGCTGGTAAAACAGATATTAAACTTGTGGACATTATCGGTTGCTGCAAATAGGTTGTGGCTGGTAATGTAATCCAAACTTTTTATATTATAATTATGAAAATATGCAATATAGTGTAAACCTGTTGCTCTGAGAACATTTTGTCTAGGTATTGATACTTTAATGAAAAAAGTTACATGAGAATTACAGTAATTATCATCTTAAATTCTTTAACTGCATTTGTTCAGTTCTTGCTATTGTATAATAAAAACATTTTCTCATTTAAGTTGCAAAACAAGAATAAGATTATGTTTAACAAAATTTAAAGTTCTTGTATTTTAAAACAAAAACCTCTAATTAAGCAGAATAACAACAAAGAAAATTAATTTTAAAAAAAAATTAAATTAAATTAGTTTAAATTATTTCAAAGACATATATTTCATGGTTACTGCATGCCATTAAGTGTCATCACCACAGTGCTCACAAGGCTATTTTAAATCTTGTATTATTTTGGTCTGGCGGAGGATTACAATGATGGTACTTGCAGGTTAATATTTAACTTACTTGGACATCTTTAAAAAGGTTCGCCTATTAAATCATAATGCTGTTTTATGGACATTTATTATGCTATTTTAAAATTTATTGTGCTATTTGAGCAAAAAGTGTGCCACCTCAACAAAGAAAGTATGTTCCAACTCGGCCAGAAAAAAGAAGTTTGTATCACGCCAACCCTGCATTATTTTATTTAAGTGTTCTATTAATGTAAACTGTCTTCTCTGTATTATCACAGCAGAATAACATGATTATTTATTGTACAGAAAAGTAAATTAGTAAATAATCACCCCAAGACTAAATAACAATTTCCATGATATTGATATGTTGGTACTTGCAAACTAATATTGCCTTAACAACCAGCTTCATCTCAAATAAAATATTTGCCAACTGTCTGTCTGACTCTGTATTTTGTTTGACTTTTTCCCAAATGTCAGAAAGTTCAACTCACAGAAGTGTTAAGAGGGAATTATGGAGCTTCACTGGTTTTTCGTTGGCTGCAAGAGTGTGTTTGTCTGTATGTTTGTTTGCAGTGCATTTCAGAAACACTTCAGAGTAATTAGGTTCTAGTGAACAGAAGTTACATTATGCACATTTCAGCGTGACACACATTTCCATCTGGACAGCATCGCTCCTTGACATTCAATAAAGCATACAGAATATATGTCGAAGCTCTTCACGGCAGTGAGGAAGTAATTGCTAGCATTTCAAAAAGAGAGGAGAAAGAAGTGTAGGGTAAGCGAAGGAGCGAACGAGAGGAAGTGGAGAGAGAGTGAGGGTGAATGGAAATGTAAAGATTGCATGGAATGCACTTGGGTGAACTGTAAATGAACCCCTAAACCCCAATCTCCACCTGACAAAATCTGTTCGTTGCCCAGACACAACCACAAAGAGCTTGCAGCCAGCGTGCAGGAATGCCACTTTAAGATCACAATTACCACTCGCAGGCTTTAAAAATAAGTATTTCCATTCCAGGAGAGGCAGCGGAAATATTATACAATTGCGGTATCTTTACATGCTAGATATATAATCACCCTGCTTTCTATGAGAGGAAATATTTGCAGCCATGATACCTGAAACATAAACTCTGGTCTCATTAGGGAAGTGTTAAGAAATTGAGATTATGGTGTGCTTATAAAAATATTACTCAAAATGTATTCCTTTGCTACTATTTTGCAACACAAGGTTGTGCACCAAATGTAGTTTGTAGTCCTTCAATGCCACAACTAAATCATAAAATTATACAGAAGGATTATTAATATGTTCATAAAAGTAAAAATATTTTTTATTTGAGTGCAGAGAATTAAGTACAACAACATTAAAAATGACTTTTAGGATATCTCTAACAATTTTTTTTTCTATCTTAGTTTGAACTTAATGACCCTGACACACAGCAAAGACATACCTGTAGTTGTGACATTTTTTTGATGGTCAAACAACATCAGGTTTAACACTACGGTGGTTTGCGACAACGCCGTCGGCTTTCTGATCTCCCCTCAGCTGTCATCAGAGACACACATCTCATTAAAACTGCGACTGAACCGAGGTAATGATAACCACAGTTGCATGGTTAGAATGCTATTTAAGCAGGCTAATGCTCTGTTTGTTTTCCTATGTGCTCTCCCAGTGGTGCTCTCAATCCAGTGAGAGTGTGTCGAGTGCTGTGATTGGTGTGTTTTTGTCAGTGTGTGTATGTTCAGAGACACTCCTTCTCCTAAGCTGGGCAGGTCTTTTTTTTTTTTTCCTGTGTGTGTGTATGTGTCCGTCTCCCTCCTTCATTCAGTCACTCACTTTCCCTCGCTCGCTCTTTTCTTTCCCCTTTTACTTCCCCTCTTAATGTCTGCTTGTTTCCTCCTCCTCCTTTCTTCTCCCTCTCTCCTCCCACAGGGGCTGTGTGCATTCCTGCCAGGAGGGGCGGAGGTGTCTGTGATCCGGGCTCGATAAGGACCAGGCCTCCCCTCCATGCTACCCTCCCTCGTGTTCACCCTCGCCCTCACCCCCTCCCTGGGAAAGTGGGTGCACCCTCCTCCCTGGCAGGGCACCGGCTCCCCTTTGAGTGTGCTGCCAGCCGTGGCAGCAGAGACTTAACATGATTTGTTTGTCTGCCGCTGCCTGTTTGCACCAAACCCTAGCGCCTACCCCATTACTTCTGACGGAGATCCAGACCTCTGGTTAGCTGGTACATATCTGGAGTGAGGCTCCTGGAGGTGGGAGGGTAGAGGGTTAAAGGGGGTGTTAAAGAGGGTGAGGTAGAGGAGGTGTGGGGATGTAGGGAGAGATCAGGGTTAAAATGAGTTTGGAATATGATCCAGGGTCTGGAAGCATTCAGCATTTCTTGAAAAATAAGTCTGGCTGCAAAGGGACGGACTCAGCATATATGAGATAACAGGAAAACACACACACACACACACACTCACACACAAACTACTTCACTAATCACTTAGTTCGCATTCGCAAAGATTGAGGGTTTTCCCATTCTTCCTTTTTTTTTCCTTGTGTTTTGTAATTGGCTCGCTTCCCGGTGCAGTGGCGGACAGCAGGCACAGCAGCGGCTGCCCAGTCGGCCCATTGATCTTTCATCAGCCCATAGAGTTAAAGCTGAAGGCATGAGGGAGAGGCAGCCCCTCTTTTTATGGCAGCCCGCTGGAGCCTGCCTAGGATTGTTCCCTGTTTCCTCAGATTGTTTTTCATTTAGTCAGGGTACAGCGCTGTGCCGCTCTGAGGAGGTGAGGTGAAGTGTCGCAGACATTTAGAGGAGCACGTAACAGCTACAGTCTGGGTAGGTGGATACAATGGTATAGCGGGCCTTGTTTGCTGATAACATTTGAGTTTCTGTGTGTGACAACGTGTGTGTGTGTTTGTGTTTTTGGCTGCGTATGAGTGTATGGCGTGTGTAACTTCTCTATGGTATATTGCTTCCTGTTCCAAAACATGCTTTAAATGACCTGTAGTAGTTCTTTGACTAGAGAGATGTTAGTGGCAGTCGATCTGTAAGATTTCCATTTAGCCATCCAAGACAGAGTTTCATGTACTCTGTCATGTGGAGAATGTTGAAGAAATCAGCTATTTTTTCCCTAAAGTACTGGCTATAAACTGAGATGACAAACAGCAGCACCACTAATTTAGTGGAAGAGATACATTAGACGGTTACACTTGATAATATTTCTCCATGGACTCCCAGACTATTAATCAAATCCATTTTACATTAAGAAAAAGTAGCAAGGGCTCTTAACGCAAATCAAATTTCACTTAAGGGACTAAAATTACCTTCATCAATTTGCATGAAAGCCATGGTAGTGGTCAAGACATCCATGTGATATCCAATCAGAGGGTCTAATCAGTATGTGGGTGTGGTCCGTTTTATCCCCAACAGTATTCCATTGATCCGAGCTCTGGCGCTGAGCTGCAGCAGTCATGCAGGCCCTGAACTTGGTCATCTAACTGATATGTGATATTAGGATCCTTCTTCGATGCAGCTCCACGGGGATCTGGTCAGAGAGCGAGAAGAAGAGAGAGAGAGAGACAGAAACAGACTTCAGATCAGCAGATCAATTTTCACTGGACTTTGAATATTTCATGTAAGGAGTCTTGCAGCAGACACACAGATGGGCTTAACAACTGGCCAACAACCATGTCTAGTTACACACATACACCTGTTTGCACATGCATACAACGTGAACACACTGGGAATTTTACCTCAGTTGTGGGAAAATAAATGAGTCATTTTCTATCTGATTTGAACATAGCAAAAGGGAGTGGACCATGTTGGCTAGACCAGGTTGCACAAAAAGTGATGCCCCCCGACTTTATCCCCAGATTGTGCAAAAAATTACCTCTATCGTCACGCTAATGTCACTATATACAAATATGATTCTAAAAAAGGCATTTGCTGTTTGTAGTGTGTGACAAGAACATTTCCGTGAGAAGATGTTCCACAGACACACATACACACTCTCACATGGCCACTGCACCCAAAGGGCTGGGTTAGGGGAATCGTGTCTGGATCATGTTTCTAGTCCAAGCGAACATGTGGTCGATGTAAGGCTGTGATACCGACTCATCCCCGCTCCTTAAAGTAGTCACATGAACACAAACAAGCTCAGAAAGCCTGTTTCTACGCACAGCAGAGATAATTGTATATACATATGAAATTATGTGCTCATTTGTATCTTTAATGCATTCAATTGATATGCCCTTTGTCATTTAATTCCCACTAAATGGTGCAAGATTATAAAATTTAGGATCCTACATGTCAGATAACTAACTAAAATTATGCGCTGTGTAAAATGGACAGTAAAGCAACTACAATGCAAAAGGATGACTCGCTCTTGCAGCAATAACCCACACCTGACCCCTAAACCTTCACTCACAGATAGGATGTTGTTTCACCGTCTGTCTTCAGATACATCAGTGAAACCAGAGCTTGTCAGGCCCAGTATTTGTTTATTAAGTATGCTCTCGGACTGACTTACTCCCAAGATGGCTGTAACTGAGAGATTTGTTCATGTAGGCATTAGGGCAGGCTATCAGTGGTGAATTATTTATTGAAAAAAATCTCTCCTTCCTTGACGGATGAGAGAATATGTAGGGCTGCTCACTGACTCTGCCATATATTAGAGGAATGATGAAAACACGGTTAAGCGCTTCACACTAATGATGAGTTTTTTGGGAGAAAAAAGGGCAAAATGTCGATTTGTGGAAAATTAGCTCAAAAATATTTAAGTGATAATTAGAAAAACAATGACATGACAATACTTCTTCTGTAGTACATCAGTGAAAATAACCCAATTTAAGACTTACGTTTTTATTCTTTATTTTATGTTTAAGCTTTAAATATTGAAATTGAGTTATAGCTCTTTAAATTTCCTGTTCTGTGACTTTCAAAAGATTATTATTTCTAAACACTCCCTGAGCTTTATCAGCCTCAGTGGATCATTAAAGATGTGTGAATGTTGAATTTTTATAAATGTATCTAAAATAAATATGATATTTTATTGTATAAATCCCCACTGACAGAAACATCAGGGATCCAGCAGCAGAAAGAAGCAGTGGCTGCAAAACATCTGCTAATACTGTGGGACCCCCAACCTCTTATTTTGGCAATGATAAAAAAATAAATAAAAGAAATAATGCAAGTCAGACAAAATCGGACAACTGGAAATTCAGTTACCATGGATATTTCCTCTGCCAGATTTAAATCACAAATGATTTGTTCAAATCAGAATAAATCACATTTGGTCATTTTCTCTGCCCGCTTTATTGTGTTAGTTTTTGTAGTCTGCAGCAGTGAAAGAAAGGGAGACAGGCAAAGGGGCCTGGCTATTGTCATTCAATAGCCGAGCCATTTTGGAAATCACCGCTCTCGATTCGCTCCTGCTGCCTCGCTCTCTGTATTCCCATATGGCTGCACTAGATGGAAGGCTTCCTTTTATAATTTCCAAGTTGCACATACACCACCAACCCCCCTCCCTCTCAGAATAACATACACATGTCACAGGCTGAGCTGAATGATTGAATGAGTCAGTGACAGAAGTAAAAAATGATAAGGGAAGGACTGCATTTATTCATTAACTTTTAACAGTCTGCAACAATAGGATGCATCTGTATTGATAAAACTGTTTGACCCTTGTTTAAAATTTTACAACAAAATACAAGTTGGGATCTCCCAGGATAATTTACAGCTAGAGACGTCTATATATTGGTGTTTAAGCTAAAAGCTGCTCCATTACCAGAAGGGACTAATAATTGTGATCTATGCCTGCTCACTCAGCAAATAATCAATCATGCTTATTTAGTGTGTTTAAGCAGGAATAATGCTGAGGATTTCACTAAAAATAGAGCGCAATTCAAGTCAATATTATGTAATATTCAAATGGCATTATCTGAAATAAACATTTTGTTGGATATAATGCCAGTTACGACGGCATGCGGAGGCTTTTGTGAGCTGCAAACCTAATTTGAATAAAATCACTCTGGCCCTGTGACCCAGGCTCATGTAAACACTCTCACATTGTCACACAAAGAGCCACTAAAAAGGGGCCCATGACCCATTTTGTGTCTTGGCCCATATTTCAAGAATAAAATATTAGACAAACTATCAGTGAGTCAGCATCCTCGCTGACAAAAAAGCAGCAGATTTCAGGGGGGGGAAAAGCCGCAGCGCACAGCAGTTGAACAGATTAGCAACACAAGACGACTGAACAGGCTCGAAAACTTTGCGTAAAATCCATGACATTCACGGAGGAGCTAAGCATGTGGATGCTGACAGCCTGACGACTTGAGTAAATGAAGACCTGCTCTGGAGCAACCGGTATGTTAAGACTTTAATTTGTAGAAATCTGGCAGAATCTCCACACTGCCAGTCTCACACTGTGAGGGATTATTCTCATCAAGGGCATGAAATTTCACTGGCTGACCACTGGACACCCTGCCTGTTCTGAGGCTAAACAAAGTGACCACTGACATGACGTGCCAGTGCCTGTGAGTGTGCATGTAAACTGCGATCAGTGTGTGAGAAAGAGAGACTAGGGTTGCTATTTTCGTGCATTTTTACGTGTGTGTTTGCTTCTGCAACTGAGACGGGTTTTCGGAGTGTTGCTGTTTAACCCTATAAGACATGATTCTGTCACCTTAGAAAGTACTCTTAAATTTGTGTAGCCTAGTTCACATTCTGCCAAATATTTCCCCCCACATTTTCAGTTTATTTTTCATTTTGGGACTATTTTAACTATTCTGCCATTTCACCTTAATATAGGATACTTTCCACAACAAGCCAAACAAACCCTACAGACGAACCTGTTGCTACTTGCATATGAACGTGACCAGGTGAGGTGATCCAAGTGATGATATTTAAAGAAAGTGCACACATGACAACCTTGTAGGATGGTGTCTGAAAGGGTTGCAGGGAATGCTGGAGGACAGGACTGAAAACCGAGATCCCTGAGCTGATTAAAGCGAAGTAATGCACTAATGATGACACTGCTTGTGCTCTAATGTGATGAATTGATTTCACCAGGTTGAGAGGCTTGGGAGCAGACCTGTGCACGCACCTTATTTCAGAGACATGAGACAAAGGAGTATTTTGAAGCTACTTCAAACATGTTGCAACACCCATACAGTCATTATAGCAGTGTCTAATCCTATTGGTGCACAACTTTTATCAGTTACACAGCAACAGGTAAAAGAGGGGTCAAAGGGAGTTGGTATAGTCCATGTGTGTATTGCTGATTTATGATGCAGGCATGTTAGAGACACCAAATTTATATCTAATTGAGCTTTCTAAATTATCAGAGCTTAAGCTACATCCTTAAATAGATAAATATCTATTGCCATACCGCCTAAACAAGCTCTCCTGTTGCATGTTCAAAAGCTCTGCAGGAGGTCTGTGGAGAAATGAGACTCTTCATCTGACAAATGTCCCTCAGCAGCCTCATAAGAGTCTCCCAAAGCCGCTGCCATGACATCAAACGCTCGTCAGTATTTACACGACCGGGAAGTGTCCAGAGAAGTGTGTGTAGCCGGCTGAAAAAGGATGATCGGGCAAGAGCCGCCCCTCGCTGCTGCTGCTGCTGCTCCTGCAGCAACACATGGCTGCAGAGCGCGTCTTGCCTTTAGCGTGGAGTTTGTGC
>JAQFJB010000011.1:12727649-12741143 GCA_029874875.1 Naso minor | reverse complement strand
ATGCCATCGATAAAAGCATCATCTGAAATGGACTTCCAACGTGCCCCACAAAGTTAGTCAGGCCCTCTGCAAGGAATCACCTTGATAGAGGCAGGCCCTTGAGGAGACAAACACTCAATATCTCACCAGTAGGTTTTCTCAAATCCATACTAGTTCATGTTTCTGTTTTTTTCTGCTCTGTGCTTTAGGTCTTTAGGGTTCTGGGTTAGTCAGCAACAATTCTCACCAGATTAAGATCATCAGATCATTGGTTTGAAAAGTAAAAGATTTAAAATGAGTCATGGATGAATGATGGAAAAAAGACATGCAGAGAGGACTTTACTGGCAATGGAAGAAAATTAAACCCATGAGCTGTTCTTAAAGAAGTATTTATAAGCTGAAACAGCTCATCCAGGCTGTTAATTTTGTGTTTTGTGAAGTTGTAAAGCCAAAGGTGAAAATGTATTGCAGGGTAAATGAGGTCTGAGGATTACCAAGCCTTGTGTCTGTGAATCAGCTGTTCTCCTTTTATCTTATCCCTGACAGGTTGTTTGGTTTTTGTAACAGCTTATTATCTATGCATGTGAAAAGGGTCACACTTTTGTATAAGTGTGTGTGTGTTGTTAGTGCGCTGTGTGTGTGTGTGTGTGTGTGTGTGTGCACAAGATAATCTTTGAAATACTAAGTTCTACTTTTACAAGATCAAACATAAAGATGATACACAAGCATATTGTTTTAAACTACAGTCTTTTGTGAGATGATTACTTGTTGTATAAACCTAAAAAAGATTTATATTGCATGAGAGATACGTTTCTTCTCTTTCAGTGAGTGCAGATTCAAATCCAACTAGGACAATGCCAGCACCCGTTGGTAGAGTCAGTAAAATTCATTTGCAAAACTATGGCTTTATGGTTAGAAGTGTGAAGCTAACACTTGACAGTTGACAGTAACAGTGTTTAAGACACCCCACGGTCCCATATCTTAACAGAGCATCCTATCTAGAGGGATGGGCTGAAAGAACACTAAATGGCTTAACTGACTGATAGGACAACTGACAGACACTAGTCATGACAGCTAAGTCTTAGGGTGCACTTACACTAGGCAATCTGTACTGTGCCTAAGCACATTTGACCCTTAAAGTCCAGTTTGTTTGACCAGTGTGAGTGCTCCATTCCGTACACAAGTACGGCACACTTTGTTGGCGCACGGTTGGAAGAGGTGGACTTCAGTACGGTACAGATGCACGTGCACGAGCACAAGTACGGAGTACCAACATCACTGTGACTGTTTGTGGAGGATTCACCTTAAATTCAGGCAGACAACAGCATACCATGTCCACATAAAAAGCAATGGACAAATCTGCGACTGTCTTGTAGATCACGGGAACCAGAGAACAATTTAAAAATGTTATTAAGAGATTTTTTAAAATCCAGGTAAAAGTGCGGGTCACGCTCTGTAGATCAGGTAGCTTGAGTATGTTTAGGTGCAGTTAGACTGAAGCAATGTGAGTGCGGGCCAGTGGGGGAGGGGGGACATTCGTGCTTCGGCACGGTACAGGACAACAGGGTCAAATATGAGTACGCCCTTGATGTTACCATTTTAGCTAAAAATAACAGCTTCAACATCATTTTGATAGTATGGTGATTTGTAAAGGGGTAAATGGTGTCTGTTACAGTCACTCTACAACCCAATTGTTAGTTGCTGTTTTGTAACTTGACTGAGTGGGTAGCTGGGTAGGTACAGTGAGTATTGCTTTGTGGTACTCCGTTTCACGCACCAACAACTATCACTGATTTTGGATAAATTGGATCATAGGATCATACCAGGGGGTACCTAGGGGTACCCAGTGGAACCAGGGGATACTTATACCTAGTGGCGCTAACCCTATGGGGTAGTTATTTTCTAAGTACCGGGTACCTAAGGGGTACGCAGGCAGTACCAAGGGAGTAGATATTTTGTAAGTGCTGAGAACCGAGGGGGTATGTGGGGGAACCTCGTAGTACCTCAGGGTACCTGGTGGTGCCAAGGGGTAACTATGGACCAAGTGGTAGCTAGATGCACCTAAGTTTACCAAGACACTTAAAATTTTGTGAATAACAGAACCCTCAGGGTGCATTAGAGGAGAGAGGAAACAACTTATGTTATAGGTATTTTGTAAATACCGGGTACCCATAATAGGTATTAGAGGAAAAGGAAACAACTTTGTATGTTGTATTAGGTGCCTAGAGGTACTTAGTAGTTAGTATTTTGTAAGTACCAGGTACCAAGGGTGTATAGAGGGGTATCCTGGGATACCTATGTATTTTGTAAGTACTGGGTACTTACAGAGTACCTTAGAGGATGTGAGGAACAACTTACACTGTAAGTATTTTGTATGTACTAGGTATCAATGAAGAATTTTAAAGAATAGGAGAAACAACTTGTAAGTAACTACTGTAAGTAGTTTGCAAGTGCTTTGTACCCTCTGGGCATTTTAGAGGAAAAGAGGAAACAACTTATACTGTCAGTTCCAGGTACCTGCTGGGTATTTTACCTGAAGGAAGAAACAATTTACTCCCAAAATATTTTATAAGTAACAGATAGGTGTGGGGTATTTTAGAGAAAAGGAAAAACAACAGTTCAAAATAGCTGAATTTTTTTCTCCCCGATGTTCTCCAGCTGCTCTCCGTCAGCTCTAATGTTTATAAAATTTTCTGAAGTAACCTGTTACTGCTGCTACTGTAGCTGCTAGTTACCTCTGTTAGCAGTGCAGCTAGCTGACTGCACAGAGTAACAGGGTGTGTTTTTTGCACCACATAAAAGGAGCTGTGGACCAGAGCAGTTTTTAAATGCCTGGGGCTGAGGGGAACCCAGTGAAGAGTGGCAGAGGTGGATGTGGCCCAATGGGCTTTTTATCCTGAGTTAGGCAAGGCCAGCAACGGAAACAACATCAGTAGCCTCTATGGACATCATGACGGAAGTGAAGATAAGCTGTAGAAAAGGACATTGAGGAGGGAAGAGGAGAAAAAGAAAGTGACCAAACAAGAGATGACAGGAAATATCAAACTTGCTGTCAGTTATTTACCATAACTTCTCTAAATAAAAAGAGGCTAGACTCATGCTGAGGTGGATTCCTTGCTTTTGGACTAGTAAGTCGGCTAATATTAGCCGGACTGCAAACTTATGTGTCTTGTGTTGCATTTGCATGTTTGGCTTCTGCAAAATTAACCCTTTTTCTCTGATGTGTGTGCAAACTTTGAATGCTGCACTGCAAAAAGTAGGCTATCTTTGCTTACATGTTCATTTCAAGACATACAATTTCAGGACATAACATTGTTATGATCCCCCAGGGTTTTATTTGTAGTTAGCATGCCGCAACTTACAATATTTGTTACAGAAACTTGGGATTTGTATTCATTTATCATGGTGTTGCACTCAGAACCCGTGGGGGTGCCAAATCCTAAAAAATTTTACATGATGTTGCTATAAATGCAAACATAACTGAATTCTTTGTGTCACTTGTATTTAATCAGTCTTGTCCTGGTGATACATGAGCCACTGGATTTCACACTGAAAGTGACTAAGTTAGTAACTCAAAAGTCCTTGGGAAGAAATGTAAAAAATAAGCTGCTGCAGTTATAGAATCTGGTGATGTATGAAGCCATTTACTGCCATTGAAATCATTAAAAGGTATGATGTTACAGAAATTCCCATCATAGTCACTGCTATGTCTATGTATATCCTTGCTAGTGTTGTTTATATAATCTTTTTTTCTCTCCATTCAAGTTCCAGACTGTAGGTAACCTACTTCTGCACTGTTTGGGTTCGCAGGGAGAGAGCTGCTGCACCCGGCTTTGGTCCAGAATGTAGCTGAGATGGATGAGTGTGTGACAGCACTCTCCCTTTAGTCTTTTTCTGTGAGGCTTGCTCTAAGCCTTGCAGTGTGTGTGTGTGTGTGTGTGTGTACTAGCTGTATAAACTTACTCATGGACCCCAGGCTTGTGGGAGATAAAGACCTCTCCTAAAATGTAAACACTCTCTGAAGTGGCGAGCGGGGCAGCTGCAGTTGCACACACACACATTTAGAGAAATGCAAGCCCAAGGTCAAGGTTAAGCGGTACACTCTTTCAAGGCTCACTTTCCCTCTTGACCCTCCGTCTTGCTTTTGGATCTGCTCTGAAGTTTAGGTGCTGAAACATGGTCCGCCTTGACAAAAGAAAAGCAGTGAGAATGTGCAGAGGGCTGGTGTTATACGGAACGGAGGTACAGCTGGACACAAATGGAAAGAAAAGAAAAGGAGAGCAGGCATTTCAGGCTTTAAAGCTGATAATATGTAGTATATAGTGCATGTTTTCAAAGTGAGGAAATAGATGATCTATTCAAGCTGTCATTCAAAAGACTGGACAGCAGAGTAGTTAGCATTTATAGGGAATACCATGTGAACATAAGGGGGCAAAAATGGCAACCACAGATTGGGGTTTTAAGTACAAATGGACGGTTATGGACATAATCATTCTTCTGAGCCTTACATAAACATGGCTAACCAAACATTTGGTTTTGTGCTCAAAGACCAAGAAAATTAATTCATGACAGCATAAACAAACAGATCCAGATTTGAATGAATGACCACAGATTAAGGCCAAGTTTCTGCAAAAGCATTGCTAGAAAAAGAAAAAAAACTGCTGCATCAATGGTAACCATTATCTCCTTTCCTTACTCCAGTTTGTCATTAAATTAAAAATTTGGCACAAAGGTCAAACTTTCACTGGAAACACTCTGTGTGTTTTAATATCTACACTAATCTGTTTTGTTCTCCAATTTTAGGTTAATTTCAGGCATTATATCAATACTAATTTTGTACATAAACTACCAAAACTAAAATAATCTCTTTTGCTTGGCAGTTGCCATGGACTGGTAAAAGAATGAGTCAGCTTTAAAATGTGTTTTAACAGATATTTCAGTTAGATCGTTCTGTGCATTTTCACTTGACATCCACATGCATCTATAATAGTTGTTTAAGTTGTTTAGGCAGATTTAATTATACTGGAATAAAGAATTATGTTCTCAAATCATTATGCTGCACAAAAAACCCAAACATAAAATTAAACCGCTGTTGTGTTCTCCACCAGGTGTCCTCTATCTATATTATCTCCAAAAAGTCATGTACAAATACACACAATAACACTTAAGTGCTGTGTAGGTGTGCTATTACCAGGGTGATGTTTGTGTACAAAGAAAAACACACTTAACAAGTACTTAACAAAGTACCTACTGCTCAGAGAGAGCGCCGTGAGAAATGAGAGAGGCTGGTAATCTTTACTTGAGTCCATCTTTATTATCTTGGTCAATGGACAGAAGTGGATCCTGAGGTAAAAATACACAAGCCTGGTTCTCATCAATGTGGTGCTCTTATCTGACGTTTGAAGTACATTCAGCAGGATGAGCGAGTGCATAATGTATAGAGGCTGAGATTCTTCTACTGCATTTTTACGTCAAAAATCTTATGTAGTTTGCAGTAATTTTCTTAATGTATCACATGAAAGATAATTTATAAACACTTTAAGTGCTGGTAAATTATAGATAAGACTACAAAAACAGAGGAGAGAAATTTGCACAAAATGTTCTTTACTTTTGCTCAACTTGTGGATGGCATACTATAGGTGCTGAATTCAAGGGAAAAAGGTAGTGGTGGACTCCGAGGGGGGCAAGGGGGGCAAACATCCCCCCTGGTGCTATAATGTCAGAAAAAAATGCTGCAAAAAGTGCCCTCTTGGATGCCCCTTTGGTAAAAAAAACATGATGAAGTGCCTTCTAAGGTGCCCTTCTAGTGGACAAAATGTGGTAAACTGCCTTCTTGGGTGCCTTTCCACTAGGCAAAATGTGGTAGTGTGCCCACGAGGGTGCCCTTCCGGTGGACAAAAGGTGGTGAAGTGCCCTCTTGGGTGCCCTTCTAGTGGACAAAATATGGTGAAGTGCCCTCTTAGGGTGCCCAACAACTTTTTGCATGCTGGTGCCCCACCGCAAACAAAAACTGCCCTTTTTAATATTTTTGCCCCTGCCTGTCAAACATCCTGAGTCCGCCAGTGCCTAAAAGTTTGGTTTGTCAATGCAGCAAATGATTTTTACTTAAGATAAAGAATAGAAAATACTTTCGGTTGGTGTTTGTTTTCGACCCCCATGTGCAGGAGCCAGGACAAATTTAAAGTTTAGGGTTAACAGAAACAAACATTCCCATCTTAGAGGCGCAACAGATATCAATCCAGCACAGAGAGGAGACATGGGAGAACATTAGCTGCGTTTCAGAACTACAAGGTGAGATATTGCAGCTCACAGTCTACAATAGTTCCACTCTAGTGAACTATTGATTTTGTCCCCAGTTCTTTGTGAGCTCTGGACACTCTGAAGCCTTCTGATGACACTGTTTCATTCTCCTCTGGGACGCAGGATGAAAGGACACCACCACTGAACAAGTAACCCAAATGCGTGGCCAATCATTCAGGAAAACACCTCCAGAGATGGCTGTCCCTTTTTTTTAAACGGTGACAACACTCCTCTTTGTTTGCTGCCAGCATCCCTAAGCTGCTTAGGGATGCAAACACTTGCTCTGAGCCGCTCAAGTGCACACAGAAGGAGAGGCAAGCCTGAAAACAAATAGGACTAGCGTGAGGAAAACGAAAAATGCAATAAGTGCACCTTGTTTACACACATCAGGCAGAGTCAGTGGCATACAAACAGGAGCAAGGATGGAGGACAGAGAGGACAAAGATCAACCAACATACAACAAAACAACAGCCAGACAACTTTCTTCACTTGTTGGAACGTTTAAGACTTAGGAAGTTCTACAAATGTTTGAAGATGAGAAAATGTTCATATTGTGTAAAATGTTTTTCCTCATAAACATGCAAGAGCATGCAGCTATGCAGTTCATTTCAAAGTTCAGCTGACTGTTATGAGGGGTTTTTGTTGTTTTTTTAAATTATCCAAAGTCATGATAGTGTTTTCACTCATATCTGATAATGTTCCTTTGTCTTATCGTTACGTAGTTTTCTTTACAAAGTATTCTGGAGGGGATGGAGTTCCCAGCAGTTACAGGATGAAAACTGGAATCAGTTTCCTAAAATTGCACAGGAAAATGTCAAAACTAAAATCATGTCAGAATTAAAGCTGGGGTAGGTAACATCTGGAAATTAAGCTAGCTGTAGCATGAGACTCCTAAGGGAGGCACCTCTGCTACACCTTTCCCTTCCTGTTTTTGCTTCAGCTCACGTTTTATTTCGTTTGTTTTCACTCTCTCTCTTTTAAGGGCAGTTTACACCAAAGATTCACAATGAGACAAAATGTTGCAGGAAAGTTGCAGTGGTGTAAACTGGTCTGTCTCAGCTTGTCTCAAGCCGACTGATGGTGTCATCTGCAGCTCAGCTTGTCAAGTCACCAGAGGCCAGTTTTAGAACGTAAGGCACGTCACTTGTTTCAACAGCCTATCAGCTCTTAGCAGCGTCACCTGTCGCTAAGAAGCACAGCGTAGGGCAACCAAAAATAACACCCACCTTTAAAATGACCTGTAATTAGCAAAAAAGGGTCCATCACTTCCTTAATTTTTTAAAGCATGATTACAGAACCAAGGAGAAGTGCAGAAGTCTAGTCTTTTTTCAGACCACCGGAATTACAATATGCTGAAAGGTTATTGTGAAGTTTTTGCCCGATGACACCAAAAATTAACTGCCAACCCCAACTTTAATGGAAATTTTCATCTGCTAAGAAGTTATTTCTTAAGGTCCTATTTCAGGCAGATAGCACAACAAGAGTATCACTACTGTCAGGAGACTTTGTTAAACTGGTTTCAATTTATGGCCACTGTTCTTAAAATTAAAATTTAATTTAAATTGTATTTTTGAATTTCTTTCAATTTGTCTATGATTTGTTCATGATATAGTGATTTAGAAGATTAATCCTTCAGTATGCTATCTACACTTAAAACTTAAAGTTTAACTGGTGACTGGGTCTGATATTAAACAGGTTTAATATCATTAATATCATTGACATTCCACCCTGTTCTGATGTGGCAGCGCTTGTCACTATGATTTAAGTTCTTTACAGCTAAATTTAATTTCCCCTGAAATGTTGTAATTGTTTCATTGAGTCCTGACACATAAAGTTGTCAGGAGAAGCTTAAATATAAAGAGGGCATTATCAGTCACAAGTAACAGTATTTTACTGCTGCACACATACAAGTAGTAGCATATAGGAGCAGCGAGGGCATTAAGGGAGCAGGCAGGCAGACGGGCGGGCGGCAGATAAAGAGGACTTTATTAGTCTCGACTCATTGTGCCACTCTGATTTCTTTCTACTTCCTAATTGGCTGGCTTCTGTAGGCTTGGCGGCCATATTTCAGTTTAAAGGGGAAGGCTCCATGGGTCACGGGAATAAAGGGGCCCATTTGACAGGTCAGCAGGCTGATGTCTACAGCATAGTCTTGGGTCAAAGGTCAAACTAACATCAAGATAGGCCGTGGCAGTGTGGGTCAGCTCCTACACTGGAGAGAGCTCAATAAGTAAGTCGGCAGACTGGCTGGAATGTTGCATCCCAGCATTTTAGCTAGAATATCCTCGCAGAGACAAATGAGGTATTTAATTCCATTTAAACATTAAACCGAGTTCTCAACTTTTCTTAGTGTGAGCCACAGTTTTAACTGAGAGTATTTATGATTTCTGAAGCAAGATTCAGGCAATATGCTGTCTTGGAACTGCCAAAGTAAAATATTGAAGATTTTACTGTAATAATTTAGAAGAGGCATGGCTATCGCTAACATATACATAACATATGTTGTGTCCATTAACTGAATTAATGAACTTGGAAAGATTCACATAATATCTGTCAATATGATGAAACACACACAAAACAATATTTACAAGATTCTTCCAGTCTAACACTGCAGGATGTAGAGAGCTGGTAGTTTGTAGCTGTTAGTATTGCAGGATTACAGTTAATAAAAAGCACCAATAAAACTTCAGGTTCAAGTTAGAGATGGAGATTAGGAATAAATTGTTGATTTCAGTCATTATTGTGCACACCGGGAAAACAAAGTGGGACAAAAAGTAATCTAATTGTGAGTAATTCATGAACTGCAGTAGTCAGGGGGCTTAAGTAACTGACAACAGTCTTCAGGAGGGATTTGGTTCGAGCAGCGGATCACACTGGAATCAGCACCCTCCTAACTCAATTAGCATTAGCGTTCACCTCCAGAAAATGAGTAGCCCGAAAACACGAAATTCACCATGCGCATTTGCACACGCGCATACACACACATACGTTGTGCACACACTCACAAATGCAGGACAGTCTGCCTGGCACCAGACAGTAGTGCACGGCCAAATGAGATGTGTGAGAGCCCCCTGCTGCCAAGAGGCGGACAGGAAGAAGAAACAAACCCTCTCTAATGGAGACATGACATGCTCGCCGGGGCGGAAACTCAAACAAACGATTAATGGGCCATGGAGCCTTCAGTACAGCAGCAAAGTACCCACCACTGCTCCCCTCTCTCTGTACTCTCTCGCTCTTGCTCTGTCTCATGTTGGCCAAGAGGTTTTGACATTTAAAGACCAAGGCCCCTACCCCTAGGCGACATATTTCTGCCACCCTCTTACCCCATTTCTTCTGAGATCCCTGAACTGAATTAAGGACACAACGTGACATCAATATCACGAACATATCAGATGAATGAGAGGACAGCAATCCAACAGTAGGACATTTATTTACTACTCCAAATATATTGCTATGCCATTGTTTTTAGCTTGACACCAAAGTGCTTTCTACAGCTATGATATCCAACTTATCTGCATATCAGCTGGGTTGCAGGAGACAGACTAGTTCTGCCACTATCTAGAAAAGACAAGAGTCCTGCGATCACGTCCTCTGGTAAAGAGCCGTTCAGCCCTTCTAGGCCCCCAGCGGAGGTGGTGACCTAACAACAGTGACGCAGTGCTAAATGAGACAACAGAGCCTGGGAAAAGATAGACTGCAAAAGCCACACAGAGGTGCACAGCCCCTGAAAGCAACTTCAAACACGGTGGACGGGACTGATAATGCAGATAATGACAGAAATGCATCTGACAGACTGGGAGTCATAGATGAGGGTCAAAGAGTTTTGTATAAACTCCATTACTTATTGTGTAGTTTATCAAATGGAATAAAAGTTCTTTAAGCGTTCTAGGACATTTTTATACACAAAATCCATTAGGATTTTATCTCCAAGTTTGTTTGTGGCTGGTGAAGTCTGCAGGTACAGCCGAGGCGCCTGAATGAGTCCAGGAAGTGAAAGGGTGGAAGTCTTCCATTCTCTAGGGGCCATGGAGGTCCATCCAGTCCAGTAGCTGGTGCAGTCTCCTCCTTTGTCTTCCCTTCCATCTCAGCAAAGAACAGCAAAAGAGAGGAGAGGGGAAGAAGGGAAGCCCCTTACGTTCATGTGTTTTGATTAGCAGGTAATGATCTTTGATCTAATGCGCTGACTGGGAAAGTGCCGCTCCCATTGAAATCCGGTGGATGCTTGGCCGACCTGGAGCCAGTGTCACTTCTCGTTAGGGCCTGCAGCTCCATGACCTCCCCGTTGCCAGTCCCAGCCCCCTCCTCGCAGCATGTGCACCCCGCGTAATGATATCAATAGCAGCAGGGGTGCAATGAATACAAATCCGCGTGCAGAATGTTTGGACAAGAATTCGCTCCCAGCCCTCCTCCTCCTCTCCTGCCGCCCCGCTCACCACCGTTCAACCTCTATCCCCCACACAAAGGGCTAGGTTAGGCTGGATGGTTGATTTCACTCAAAATAGTTGGCCACTGCAAAGTACAAATGCCCCCTGCTGGCTGGCTATAACTGCATAATGTTTCATAAAGTACTAGCTAGTCTGTTTTTGCATCCCCTCCATCACAGTGAGCCATACTGGACTTAAAAACCAGCGTGTGAAAATGCATGCAATCACACTGAATTGTTTAAATCTATTCATGCATGCGACAAAAATCATTCAAGCTGCAAAGTATATGATAATGACTGTTACATGCATAATTGAAAGAAGACAAAACTCACTTGTTCATTTGCATGAAAATAGGGCATCTCACAAAAATCTTTAATTAAAAATATTGTTTGTTTCACATAATGTCAGATTAGGCACGCTTTCCCCATGATGTCAAGTAAAACAAAAATTATCCATACGCCAGAGGAATAACAGGTAGTTCTCATGGCCTCCCTGGCGCAAAATACAGTTTTATTACTGTATATTATAGCATAAAACACCCAACACCAGCTGGCTGGTGGAAAGAAAACTACTGCACAGTTCTGTGACCAGGCACACGTCCCTTATCGAACACTCTGCTCAGTGTTGGACCTGACATGGCAGTCACCTGATTTCCGTCTCTGGTATTGACACAGTCATTTCACGCAGCCTGGCCACCAGTGCCTATAACAAAGGTATGTTCATGGAACCAGCCAATGAAAGCCTCAGTTAAATCGGGGAGGAGAGAACCAATGCATTTCTTTTCTGAATTAACAAGACTGGAAAAGCTGTAAAATCCCTGCTATGAGACCTGTTTATTGTCAATTACTGTGGCACAATGCAGCCACACTGTGAACTTACATACATGTGCTGCAGCCATGTGCCTCTCGGCGAGGATTGCATGCCATGTGCACATGCCCGCTGCACACAGAGTCCTCTCTTCTTCACTCCCCGGGTTCATTACTGCTGTCTGAACATACCACTGTTGCTTTCTACAAAGCTCTTGGCCACATGGTTCAGTGTTCAGTGTGCTGTGAAACGCTGCAGTGTTAAGAACAATGTCCAAGATGCCTCAGTTTTAATTAACAGTTGGACAGGAGGGATACATGAATTGGAGGAATCATCCCAAAAAGGCAAATATTAGTGGTTGTCGAACAACACAGAGTTGTGGTTGTTTAAAATTTAATGTGAATTATGAGAAAAGGGCCTTGTCTAAGAAACTGAAAGGTGACAATTATGTTTAGTAAGATATTAAAAGACAAGATCTTACCAAATTACAGCCTGTGTACTTTGCTGCTCTCTGCCAAGAGATACAGAAGTATCCGCTGACCGATCACCAGATTAAAGGACCGTTTTTATCATCGGATTGCAAGGGTCCTTAACTTATCCTTCATACTCAAATGTAAAAAATAATTTTATTTTCATAAACGTATTAATTATTTATATATTTACATAACTGTTTAAGTAGTAGAAGAAGATGAAAACTACATTTAATTCTACCACCTTGTGGTATGTAATGACTAAACTTTCTTGAATCTTGAACCTTACAATGTAAATGTGAATTTTGATGTTTTTATTCTGTTTGAGGTTAAGACAAACTGCACCTTTATGCAAGTATTTTCTATACCAGATCTGTATGTAGTGACAGCCCAGTATCACGGCAGTTGAATAGTGGCAAGAGTTAATATAAGATTTTTGCACATGGGCACAAACTGTCAATATTTTTTATGCCACTTATAGAATAACATAGAAAATCCGTGTCCATGGACACAAATCCTAAATTTCTTAACCATTTTACAAAGTGACAGGATGCTTTTATAACCTTCACTAATGTGTTTTTTTCTGCAAAAAAAACCCTCCTCCATTTTACACCTAAAATCCACTATGTGTCGTCATGCTAAGTGTCAAGAAAAAATAAATAGAATTTGAGTCCCTGTACATGAATCCCATAGATATTTCATGGTTATTTTTTACACTGCCATGATACTATGTTGACAGTGAATAAGACTGACTGTCTTAAGTTGTTGACCAACCTCAGAGGAGATGTCTGTTTTGTTTCTGTGGTGGGTCACATCTCTTAATGAGCATTTCCTTTCTACAAGTCAACATCAGGAATGCAGTGAAAACCACATGCTGGGAGATGGCACAGCTCCTGCAGCACTCTTTAATTAAAGTGTGGTTTAAATCATCTTGTATCACAGGAACTGCAGACATGAAGCACGAGTGTGCATCTTCATATCTGAAGCATCTTCCCTGCCACAGACTGAAGTTTCTTAGCTTGTGGTCTGTCATCGCTGAGGATGACATCGTTTAAAATCTGTTAATTGTAAACACAAGTGTGCATGCTGTCACTCTGTGGTGGGGGAGGCAAATTTATAACTTCTAGCAGGAAGTGCCTGCCTTCTGCTTCTTTTCTAAAATGCTCTGTGTGGAAATGCGTTATGCTCAGTAGTCTTGCATTGTGTCAAACTCAAAAGGCTCCATGAAAATTGCTGCCACAGAAAGCGAAGTAAAAAGAGAAATCCGACTCGCATTGCCTTACCTTGTGACCGTCTGCGCCGCTGTGGCAATCGGATGCGAGAGCGCTCGTGTAAGACGTTGTAGCTGCCTCCTGTGTGGCTCCTCTCGGTGATCATCAGAAATCCTCCACTCAAAAGACAGTTGAGCTTTTTGTAATGTGAAGTGGCAAGTTTCAGTTAGAAGTAGTGGAGGGGCACGGTTTTCTCTGGTATATTGTTTGTATTGCTTTGATTGTTAGCCATAGCAGTGACCT
>JAQFJB010000011.1:12575942-12587326 GCA_029874875.1 Naso minor | reverse complement strand
GGAGTGTGGCGGCCTATCGTTGTGGAGTGTGTTTGGAGCTCACCTCATCTGCACTCTGGGAGAGGATTTTGCGTAGGTGGACACACACACACACACACATACGCACACCAGTGCAGTCATATACACTTCACAGTTCGTTAACTGCAAATTCATATCCTGCTCTCTCTTTTTTGTTTTTACGGGTCTTTGTATTTTTGTGTCCTTACTTCAGGTATCGTTCCGATGGTACCAAGAAGGACCCCATTAAAATCAGCTCTATGGTACGTGAGTTTATTCAATACCGTCCCTCCGTTTATATTTCAGCAGACAAAAAGAAATATAAAAATAATGCGCTTTATAAATCAAGCGCATGTAAGAGATTTAAGGCTACAGAGATCAATAAACTAATTGAAATAATAGTAAAACATGACAGAAAACCAGCTGATAAATTACAAAGCAAATGTGTTCTAGTAATAAGATTGTGGAATTGTTACATGTTTTATTGTGTATATTTAAATGTTTTTTTCTGTTTCTCATGAGAAAAGTTTCCTGTTGCTTTTAAAATGTATTTTTCTAATCATTGTGCATACTTATTGATCTGCCCTTTCCAGAGCTGGGGAGCAGAGGGCTACCACCTGTGGGTGCTCCCGAACAAACAGGAGAGGAGAAGGCAGGAGGAGCAGCAGCAGCAGCAGCAGGAGGAGGAGGAGGAGGAGATGGTCACGCCTCCTCCGCCGTCCCTGCAGGCCGGCATACTGCAGTTCCACTTCATTAAGAGTGCCCTCACAGTCAACCCCTGCACGGTGAGAGGGAGCATATCGTCATTTGTGAACACAAACACACACACACGAACACACATTAAACATTCATGCTCCGTTTGCTCCCCTCTCTCGGCTGCACAGAGTAACCAGGAGCAGGTGTTGCTCCACGGTGAAGATCGCCTCTACCTGACCTGTGGTGAACCAGCGCAGGTCAACAGCACGTCTGACTCACACCTGCACACTCACTTACACCCGCGTGACGGCAGCCCGCTGCACCATCCCCCCAACCCCGACTCCTCTCTCTCTCAGGGACTCAGCACTTTATTGGGACACAAGCACTGGCACGTGGTCCAGGTAAGGATGTGCAGTCATCACACCCGATTTAGTGAGATTTATTTAATTCTGACTTACGTTTTTAAATATTTCTGAGTTTTCACTTTTCCAAAAAGCCACCAGTGCAGCACAAACCGGGACATGCTTGTGGTGTCAACTACAGAGGCTTTTAGAGCTGAAACAACAGCAGTTGTTCTAATAAATTATTAATCTGCAAATTATTTTTTTAAATAATTAATTTTAATGATTTATTAATTATTTGGTCTACAACAGCAGCACCCATCACAGTTTCCTACTGCTCATAGTGACATCGTGAGATGCTTCGTTTTGTCCGAGCAATTTTGTAAAAGCTAAAAATCATGAATTTTATTTAACATAAAAAACGAAAATGCATCAAATATTCACATTTGAGAAGAATTAAATCTTTGCCAGGTTAGCTAGCAGTTCATCTTCTTCATGTCCTTCTTTTCTGGATCATGAGAGACAAACAAAAAGCAATAAGTGCTGTTGCCAGTTTAAAATGCTGATACCAGTCACATCACCAGGGCCTTAATCTTACCTGTATGAATTTGAAGTATAATTGATTATCTTGTATTTCTCATAATATTTCTGTTTTCCTCTAGATTCACAGCACATACCTTGAGAGCAACTGGCCTATACGGGTAAGTGTGGAAATGTGTGTGTCTGTAAGTTATTGCCTACGGTGACAGTCAATAAAAATTTTTCCTCGTGGCTGTCTGTGTTTGCACGTACAGTTTGCAGCCATAGACACAGCAGGCCAGTGTATGGCTGTAGCAGGAAGGCGGGGCTTTGCACACTACTCCTTATTCACAAGGAAATGGAAACTGTTTGGAAATATCACTCAGGTACGTAGCAAAGAGGAAGATGCATTTAAATTTCAAAATGTATCCCTCAAAAAATGGCTTCTGTGAATGACCGGTGACCGATGTTTTTATTGACCTTCTCTGTAGGAGCAGAACATGACAGTCACAGGCGGCCTGGCTTGGTTGAACGACTTCGTTGTGGTGGCCTGTTACAATTTCGCAGACCAGCAAGAGCAGGTGAGAAGCAAATTTAAGCGCCGTGTCCTATAAATCCAACTGTTTCTGCAAGTTATGGTAATACGGTATATTTCCCTCAGCAGTATTAATTCCATTGAAGAACAGTTTTTGTCAGCGACATTTTTTTGCACACTGTACAAGACAAATAAAAAATAATTCTATCTAAAAAAAAAAAATTGATGCTGATTAAAACTGTGATGAAATCAGAATTTTTTTAACGATCAATGCAACCAGGGGAAAAGCTTCTTTCTCTTGAGATGAATATTAATTGAAATTTTTCCGCCCTAGGCAAATATTAGGGTTAAAATGAGGATTAAACTGGTTAAAAAAAAATAAAATAAAAAAAAGGTCTCTAGAAAAAATTAGGCTTATAGAAGGGTTAAACTGACAAAAAGGATTTTCATCACTTTTTATTAGAGACAAAAACTTGTTTATGAAAATTTTTCCTCATCAAAATGAACATTGTCCTTTTGTCATTCCTCTGTTGGCACTAGTTGAGGCTTTATCAACGCTCAACCAACCTGGACAACGCCTTTGCATCTGTCACTAAGCTGCACTCCCACACTCTGCTGCTCAACGTCTTCAGAGACATGGTGATCCTGTTCAGAGCCGACTGCTCAATCTGCCTCTACAGCATAGAGAGAAGGAACGACAGGTGGGCTCCTGTGTTTAAGGATGCACTCCGCACCATGCCTGAGCACGTCTGACCCCCAAAGTCCAGTTTGTTTGACTAGTGTGAGCGCTCCGTTCTGTGCTGAAGCACAACACGCTTGGTTGGCCCTGGCATGGTTGGAAGAGGTGGTGGGTTTCGGCACGGTACCTATTTACATGCATGAGCACGGGCATGGAGCGCCGACATCGCTGTGACTGTTTGTGGAGGATTCAACTCAGACAGACAACAGCATACAAATTCCGGATGAAGAGGCGTGGAGAGATCCGATACTTTCTTTTAGATCGCGAATACCAGAGAACAATAAAAAATTTATTACAAGATGAAAAAAAATGCAGGTGAAACTACAGGTTGCACTCCATAGATCAGGTGGCTTAAGCGTGCTCAAGCGCGGTTAGACTGAAGCAATGTGAGTGCAGGCCAGCGAGTGAAAAGGGAGGGGGGACATTCGTGCTTCGACACAGTACGGAGCACCTGGGCAAAGTGTGAGTGCATCTTAAATTACACCTCCAGCCTTAACTTCAGCACTCACTTTGCATATCTTATCCCAACGATAAGCTTGTTTGTTTGTATCCTGCCACTCCATTTTTGGCCAAACTTGACCTGTAGTTTTCTTACACGGAATATTTTTTCCGGCTGTTGACAGTAAGAAAGATGTGTCCGACTGTTTACACACCCCAAATCTTCACCCACTGTTTTAGGAGGTTTTTTTTTCAAATATCACTAATCTAAGTTCTGCTACGTTTCTCCATGTTAAAGTCAGTTTTTTTCCTTTTAGACACTCCAGCAGCAGGGAAATCCCTGGCAACAGAAATCATAATAGTTTTAGCTACTCAGCCACATTTTTCCCCTGGGAAAAGAGGCTTTGAGTAAAACATATTGACCTAAAACCCATCACATGACAGAAGCGGGCCTCAGCTTTACGTCCAAGGCTATTCCTTTTTTTTCTTTTTTTTTTTTGTAATGAGCAGTGTTTGAAACAGAGTAAAGGTTTCTAAAATAACTTCATCTACTGTCAAGGTGCATGAAGAGGGGAAAAACTCCAATAAAGGTCAAAACAGGAGCTACTATGTCAGAATTTTACACATTTCTTCTTATTTATATACTTTTGGTGAACTTAGATTTTTTCCTGTGACTTTGAGTCAAAGATTTTTTAGCGCCCTGCATCAAGTTGTTCACCAGCATATCAAAACTTTGACTTAAAGACATTTAAAGCATTTCTGCTCAGCCGTCAAATGCTGTTGTCTCCCATTGTAAAAAATCTTTTTCCAACACCCAGGGTTAATGCCCTTCAACTTAGATTTAGTTTATTATTTACTTTATTTTGTGTGTGTGAGTGAGTACATTTATTTTAACAGCGTTTACCTCTATCTGATGTTCCAGTCCACACCCGACAGCCAGCGTGGAGTTGTTGCAGGAGGTGTCGATGTCTCGCTACATCCCTCACCCCGCTCTCGTCGTCTCTGTCACGCTCACCTCGGTGCGAACAGAGACTGGCATCACATTGAAAGCCCCGCAGCAGGTAAAAGCAGCACAACAACACACACGCTGAACTGTGCCGTCTCTGCAGTCGCATGTGCATTCATGTTTTATGCATCCATGTCCATCCCAGGCCTGCATGGCGGAGAGCATCATGTTGAATCTGGCTGGCCAGTTGATCATGCTGCAGAGGGACCGTTCAGGGCCGCAGGTACGAGAGAAGGAGACACCCGCCCTCAACAAGAAGCTGGTGAGTCCAAACACGTCACTGTGGGCTAACTTTCCAAGCACTGACACCTGTTTTCAGAAATGAATACGTCACACACTTGTTATAACACATACTATCTTGTCGTTTGAGTTGAAAAATTTCCTTAAATCATGTTTTTACAAAGAAGCAGTTACTAAATTCTAGTTGTTTTTTTGTTTGTTTTCTTTCACTTTAGTGGATATAAAGATATAAATATGGGAATGCAATTTATCAATGCAGCTTAATCTTAATTTATACTTACGTGTTGTGCCCTGAGAGCTTGTTTCCTATGCTCTTACTACAACCAAATGTAAGGAAAAAGCACTATTACCAATACCAATGCATACTTGTGCGTGATTTTGCCCTATTTGCAAGATACCAAGCTTAAAGGTAATTTGGCTTCTAACTCATTACTGTTTTTTATCAGTTTAGTGAGCTACATTACTGTTTTTTTCACCAGGAGCTCGTGGCAGTTTACCTTGATACTAGCCTGCTGGTTTTATCAGATCTGTAACTCTGCTCAGTACTTGTTCACTAAGCACTAACCAGAGATCAGATTAAGAAAATATGATCTTTAAAGGGAGTTGTCTACAATCCCTTAAGCAGAATTTTAAACATAAATTGTGTCACAATTTATCATCAAATTTTAAAAAAAACCACTTTGTCTCCCTCCCCTAGCTACCATTTTGTCCTCCGGTAGTGCTGGCCCAGTGTGTGGAGAACGTGTGGACCACCTGTCGCTCTAATAAGAAGAAGCGCCACCTGCTGGAGGCCCTGTGGTTGTCCTGTGGCGAGGCAGGCATGAAAGTGTGGCTGCCACTGTTTCCCCGGGACCATCGCAAGCCTCACTCTTTCCTCTCCAGACGCATCATGCTGCCCTTCCACATCAACATCTACCCCCTGGCTGTGCTGTTTGAGGATGCCCTGGTGCTGGGTGCCACCAATGAGACTGTGCTTTATGACGGGCTGCAGGGATCCTCTGAGCCACTGGAGGCGCTGTTCCCCTTCTGCACCGTAGAGAGGACGTCCCAGATCTACCTCCATCACATCCTGAGGCAGCTGCTGGTTCGCAACCTGGGTGAGCAGGTATGTGGATCCTCCTGTCTCATCACGTAAGGCCTCTGATTATTTGAAAGTCTCCAGAGTAAATCAGCTAAGTCCATTCTTCCCCCTCCTTGATGCTCCTTCTCCCCCAGGCTTTGATGCTGGCTCAGTCGTGTGCCTCCCTCCCCTACTTCCCCCACGTCATGGAGCTGATGGTGCACGTCGTGCTGGAAGAAGAGGCGACATCACGGGAGCCCATCCCCGACCCTCTGCTGCCAACCGTCGCCAAGTTCATCACCGAGTTCCCCCTCTTCCTGCAGACCATCGTCCACTGCGCCAGGAAGACGGAGTACGCCCTGTGGAACTACCTGTTCGCCGCTGTGGGAAACCCCAAAGATCTGTTTGAGGAGTGTCTCATGGCTCAAGACCTGGACACCGCAGCCTCCTATCTGATCATACTGCAGGTAGTGACCGTGATCGGAAAGGTGTGCTTACACACATGCAACATTGCATGCACCTTGCGGTTAGCTCTTCACAGCATGGTGCAGGGATTATAAAACATAAGTGTAAAAAAAGCTTCGCCTTAAAACAAACTAACTGTGCGTAACTAACGGAATCTATTTAATTTACATCTCAGTGCTTAAGCTGCCTCTGTCTTTCTCTGGTTCTTCTGTTCTGTCCCTCACGCCAAAGAACATGGAGGTTCCTGCAGTGAGCAGACAGCACGCCACTCTACTCTTCAACACGGCACTCGAGCAGGGCAAGTGGGACCTCTGCCGGCACATGATCCGATTCCTCAAAGCCATTGGTTCTGGGGAGATGGAGACTCCGCCCCCAACACCCACCACTCAGGTAAAAAACTTCAAATGATCTCTGTACACAATTCTAATTCCTTTGCGTGCCGCCTCTCTGTAATTTTGGCAATATGAGGCAAAGAAAAGTAAGGACTGAGGTACTCAAGTGTCTTGCAAATAAATGTGGAATTTACATGTCAAATATTTTTCATTTCATTGTCGTTTGTGTTAGTAATATCTTATCCATTTGACATGAAAACTTTTGCAATAAGACCCTTAAGTGTGTGTTAAAGATATTTGATAAAAGCTTGTCAGAAAGAGATGATTTGCACAAGCAGTGTTTTCCAACTTCAGTTATTTTGATTAGTTTGGTGTAGGTGATCTAGCAAACTGAAACCCCATCATGCCTTGCATCGTCAAAATGCTGAACTGTAAAGTAAATAATAAACTGTGTCTCTGTTTTCAGGAACCCACCTCAACTGGGGGCTTTGAGTTCTTTAGAAATCGCAGCATCAGTTTGTCACAGTCTGCAGACTCCATCAGCACGGGCAAGTTCAACCTGCAGAAGACCTTCAGTATGCCTGCTGGACCCTCTGTTAAAGGGTATGCACACACACACACACACACACACACACACACACAAACAAACGTACAGTAAAATAGATTGTGAGCATTTTAATGTCTAAATGTTTCCCCTCTCTCTGTCTCTCCTTCTTTCCCTGCTTATTCCTGTCAGTCGGGATGTGGAGTGTGCAGAGAACATGTATATTGATATGATGCTCTGGCGCCACGCCCGCCACCTACTGGAGCAGGTACGCCTCCGCGACCTGGGATGCTTCTCTGCACAGCTGGGCTTCGAACTCATCGGCTGGTTGTGTCGCGAACGAAACCGTGTGGCTCGTGTAGATGATTTTGTTTTGGCGTTGAAAAGACTCCATAAGGATTTCCTCTGGCCCTTCCCTGTTATCCCTGTGGGAAGCCTCAGCTCGCCTCTGAAGAATGGACGGTGTCGCACAGGTGAGTGGCACAGGGCGCGGCTAATACAGTTGCTGTCCAGGAAACCTTTAACATTAATTACATTTTTTGTTACAGCACTTTTGGTTCTGTTCAAGTAGTCCAAACTTGTTATTTTTTTTGTCTTTTGAAGTGTTGAGCACACGGCTGTTGAAGTCGCAGTCAGCTGACAGCTTATTAAACAGCGACATGGACACAGCGCCCCCTCAGGCAGGTCCCACCAACCACACCTGGATAGACGGGCTCGGGCAGCGAGCCAAAGACATGGACACAGCCTCGTCTGCTCACTCCAACCAGCATTCACCACAGACACACGATGCGTTTTTGTCCCTGCTCACCAACAAAGGTAATAAGCCTCAAACCGTTTTAACACTCTAACCTATTAACATTCTAACCATTGTCTTTTCTTCTCTCTTATTCTTCCTCTTTCTGTCTTAACATTATTTTGCCTTTCACCCGTCTAGTGGAAGAATGCAGTGTTGGCTCAGCCACAGACTTGACAGAGACGAGCTCAGTAGTGGATGGTGATTGGACGATGGTTGATGAGAACTCTTCGACTCTGAGCCTGAGCCAGGCTGAGCTGGAGCACATCTCCATGGAGCTCGCCAACAAAGGCCCGCACAAGTCACAGGTGCAGCTCAGGTGAGATACCATGAGAAAAACCCTCACTTTTATGATTCTGATTCTGCGGTCGAGTCAGTATTTGACAGCTGTGTGTCTCCGTGCCCTTCAGGTATCTCCTTCATGTGTTCATGGAGGCGGGCTGTCTGGAGTGGTGCGTAGTGATTGGTTTGATTCTGCGGGACGCCAACGTCATAAAGCAGGTGATTGGTTTCCTGGACAGCCCCGAGGTTCCCCAAGAAACTGTGCAGAGTGTCCGCAACGGCTTATTGGCCGTCGACTCATGGGCCTCCACTGACTGGTGGGTGTAGCATGTGACATTACTTCTCGTTTCCTCCGTCAGTACTGTTACAAACTTGCTTTGCAAAATGCATGCACATCATGTCCAGGACTCCAAAACAGCATCTATAACTAACTCTAATGTTGGAGACACTGTGGAACCCAATTCTGTTATTGGAGTAGAAAATATATTAGGAGCCTAAAATCTTTGTACCTGATGAGACAAATAGCTAATGAAGAGACAATTTAAGCTCTTTAATGCTTTATTATGTAATTAAATATTAATGCCAGAGTGTCCAGCAGTGTTAGCTCTCCCTGAGATGCTGCAATTCTTTGTTAAATATTTATATTAATATATAATAAATAAAGATGTGTAATGGAAAAGTGTACATATCGTCTTCTCGTGCTAATTTTTTTTTTCCTCCGTCTCTCACCTTTTTCCAGCTTGGGATACAAACCGTTTCTCAACCTGATCCAGCCGCAGCTGCAGCGGCTGATGGATTCAGTGTCTTGCGAGCAGGTGCAGCCCGAAGCCTTCCAGCCCTCCAGCCAGAGCTCCAAGCTCGGCGGATCCGAAGGGCTGGGAGGCGCCTCACTGCCTCGGACGGAGGACAGTAGAGGAGTGTCCGCCCCGCTGGGCCTGGCGCTGCCCTCCCTCGAACCTGCAGGAGCATTTTCCCGTCCCCCCTCTGAGGACTGTGCTCCTGAACAGACAGAGGAGCAGGGAGAGGACGAGGGGTCTTATGACTGCACGTTGTCCTGAAGCCAGGAGCCTCCTCTGGACTCTAACTTGTGAACTTTGTACCCTGGAGGGAAAGAGAGGAAGAAGCAGCTTCAGCAGTGGCTTGAAATAAACTTTGTGTGTTTGTGTCTAAGTGTGTGCGTGCGCGCGTGTGTGTGTGTGTGTGTGTGTGCACAGAAAGTACCTCTCCTGCAGGTTCTTACTTCAGTCAGTATTATCCACTCCCTTTTTTTTTCCCTTTGTGTCACCTAGAACCCCTGTGGATACTGAACTACCGACAGAGCGACCGACAGCCTGACTGGCACAAAGTCGTCACAGCACAACAGGAGACCGGGCGCAGTCAGACCGTTCCTTTCTCATTTTACCAAAATGTGCTGTTTGACAAAAGGCCACCTGTATCAGTTAGTGCGTTCATACAGACCCGATTCCAAAAAAGTTGCGTGCTGTGGAAAACAAAAATACCGCAGAATGTGATAAAACATTAAACCTTTTTCACATATATTCAATCAAAAACAGTATAATTACAATATATTTAATGTTTTTACCTCATCAACTACTTTAATTTTTGTACATATACGCTTATTGTGGATTTGATGCCAGCAACACATTTCAAACAAGTTGGAACAGGAGCAACACAGGGGAGGAAAGTGTGGGGAATTTCAAAAAACATTTGTCTGGAACATTACACAAGTCACTGGTAACAGGTGATAGGATCGTGTTCACGCTCACGAGCAAGGATGAGGCAAGGTTGTGAACACAGTCGTGTAAAGGATGTTACTACATGGGCTCAGGAACACTTTGTAAACTGTTGGTAAACAGTTTGTTTGCAAATGATTGCATTCTTTTTTTATTCACACCATCCCAACTTTTTTGGAATCAGCGTTATACATCAGGTTGTGGTGTTTGGAGGCTGTAGACCAGCACAGAAAAGCACCAGATGTGTGTTTTTTTTTTAAATCCCAAGACAGATGTTTTGTGTGTTTAGCATATAAATGGCACTCAGTCAAGTGCAACTCTAAACTTTGAAATGTTTTGGGTTTTGTTTTGTTTTGTTTTTTCACTTTCCAGACAACAAGCTTAGTTATTTTCTTTGCTCAAATGCAAACAGAATCAGTTCAAAGATGAAACAACGGCGTGTGTTTGATAAGAGCATCACGCTGCGTCGCTAAGCGAAACATCGAACAAAGCTCTTAGTCATGAACCATTTAAGAGATGCACTGAAGTGTGTCTGAGCCGACAGTAAGTGTGCAGGTCTGTTTGTGCGCACAAGAGGTGTTTCATACTTTCATACCTCATGATTTTAAAATATTTTTGTGATACCTTTTTCAATAATGTAACACTGTACAAAATAATATTTTTCTATCAATAACACCTTGTCCCTCATGAGTCTCCCTGTAAAAATAATAATAATGCTCACCATATGAATTCTATGTAATTCTTGAGATGTGAAGACCTTAAGATTTCTAAGAAAATGATCTCTGAGAAGAATCCACTGTTGCGAGTGCAGACTAGTTTCTTACCACTGATCAGTACCTCTGTTCATGTATTTTTCATGCATCAACGCCCCCGACTTTCTTAAAGTCCAGGCCCAGAAGTGACTGAGGGGAGTGTGAGCCAGAATCAGCCGTCTGTTCGTCTTCATGCGGTCCAGATTTAAAGACATCACGACTGTCGTGCAGCAAAACAGACACTCGATAGAAACCAAATCATGTGACGCTTTATCCAGCTTTTAAAAACACGTATGGGTTTCAGTCTCCATTAGAGAGATTCAGAATGTGTTTCCTATCATCAGCAAGGCAGATCATTTAATATTGTCTTATTAAAGCCATCCTGCTCTGCAGATTTTGTACCTATCCCTTGTTTAAAGAGCATCGTTCGATTCCCTCGTCTGCAGTGTTAACGGTGACACGTCAATATCATTTTAAAGTGAGGATGAGATTTCGTCTGTGGTTGTGTCATGTAACCCTCATCACCTGATCAGGACTGATATATTTCGTCCAGTTCATTATGCATATCACCCCCCTGAACTGCTTGAGACATGCGTTTGTGTGGATTTCTGAGTGCGTGAACCACATTGTATTGACATGTTTGGTGACTTTTATCTCTGCATTTTGTTTTAATTGTATTAGTCCTCATTATTGCTATTATTTATTGGCATTATAGCTGAGTGGTAATTACCGAATTGATGCTCGGTTTGTTTTTATGACTGATAAACTTCCCCCTGTCATCAGTTAATCAAAGTTGTGTATTGGCTCTGTACCACAAGCACTAAAAGGTTCATCAAGTATGTCAGTATTATTTTGTGCAATGTATTGAAATGTTACTTAGCTTTATTTCGATGTTTTCTTCTTTTTCTGGGG
>JAQFJB010000011.1:12491945-12504263 GCA_029874875.1 Naso minor | reverse complement strand
GGCTTGTCTGCCCGGCTGAGTCATATGTGTGTTAATATCAGCTTTTGTAATGTTATGCTAAAATACTAAAATAAATCATGGCACCATTGCACTTCCAGCAGTGAGTATCCTCCGCTCATTACTGAAAAACAGCTCGCAGAACGAAGGCTTTAACCTTTCACACATTACAAGATACAGAGGGTCAGTCTCTGGCTTTTATATGTTGATTTTCTTATACTGAGTGTTTACTTATTTGAACAAACACAGCATAGATAGTAAAAGAAATAGCCTTCTGCTTGGGCTAGAATTAGTCATATTACAGAATTAGACATAAGGTTGCATGACACAAATTTTCCAAATTTTGTTTGCGTGTACCACTTTAACAGTTTCAGTTACAATGCGAGTATGTGGGTGGTAGATCATAAAATATGCCTGTGTGTTTAAAAGGTAAACCACAGGCCCCGGGGCTGCACACTGCATGTAACCATCCGCCATTACACCACAAAAACTCATGTGCCCATGTCAGGATGGACCGCTTACAGTTTTGTTACCGTTCTCCATTGTCTATATTAAACTTCCCTCAATCACCATGTGGGAGAGAGAGAAGGTACACAAACACAATACACACAACGTACGAATCATCACATTTCTACCACAACATGTGTTAACAGTGTGTGGAACTGTCCCACGAGGACACTGACTAAATGTTATGTTCTGGTCACGGCCTTAAGACCAAGCACATAAAGTTTTCGTTGCAATTTGTCATTGAGCAGTCACTGCAGTTTTCTCCAAGAGAAATAGTAAAAACCCCCAAAAAGTTTTCCAGAGTGCTGTTGGTCTGATTTCCTGTATTACAAATTCTGAGTCAATCTGTAAGAATTAAGTCAACAAACAAGGATTATTTGACTGTACAATGTGTAAATTCTGATTAACAACTGCATGTAGAGGCAATAAAATCAATGTAATAAATAAGCTGAGGTGTCAGTCTTGCACTGATTTTGTAATTACAGCACCAATAAAATGCCATAATTACACTACAACATCTTTTAAATAACAATATATTAACAGTAATTAAACAGGCATAGTGGTAAACACCAACAACACAGAATTATTAGTAGAAAAGAATCAGCAAAGGTACCTTTAACATGTTTACTATTTTCTGGAGGAGTTCAATGTCAGTTGAAAAAGAGATCAAACACCGTTTGATGGGTTCGTCATAAATAATGAATCATTGCCTCACAAATTAAAATCACATGGTACAGATTGAGAAGTAAGGCTTAATGTTTGGAAACCGACTGCAATGACAAATACGCCTCAGCAGAGTGCCACTCATCCACCTGAGTGTGTGTTACACTGTATTTACACCAGTCAGGCCACGAGATGACAGGTGGGCATCTCCACAGCAGACCTCTGTCCTCAATGCACAGAGTGCATGTCGCCAGGGTGTAAACAATATACTTGCTTTTAGATGTCAGGGCACGTGGAGCCACGAGCCCCCTCCTACCACAAAAGATTATTAACATCATCATAACACAACACATGCACGAGCCTTGTGGCTCCCGAATGGACTCGTAGCAACCCGTGTCACATGTTGCAAATACAGCACAGATATCTGATATAAGGTATTAATATACACTGTGTGAATTCAGCTGCTGTTAATTCGGTTAAGCAAGCGCTTATCTGTGAGAGATGCAGGCTTCTTTGCACTGCACTACTTTGGTCTACATGTGAAAACAGAAGGCGATGTTCTCTTTTCTCTCTCTCTCTCTCTCTCGCGGCAATGTAAACAAACATGTCTACGGCGGTGAGACATTTGTTGCACGCGGGTTTCCTCAGCGCGAGCCCCCAAAAATGTAACGGCTCCATAGTACGAACATACATTCGTGTAATATCGCCGTTTTTTTTTTTCCACAGGGGCTGGCACACCACGTACCTCGAGCTCTTGCGCAAGAACTATTGGCGAATTCCTATCAAAACAGGAAGCTCGCATGGGTCAGAAACGGCTACAACACCAGAGGACCACATATCTCCACCAGCAGCAAAGCCTGCCAAAGCATCAAAACCGACTGTTGCATGACGAGGTGAAACAAAAATTAGATTTACCTGCTTCCCTCTGTAGAACAGGCGCTGCTGATGCGGGCTTACATTGAAGATGTCCTGTATTTTCAACCGTAAAGACTCAATTTTGGTCAATCTAGAAAGATCCTCAACCGTCCTCGTCTCCTTCCCGTCTATAGTACGAACCTGGATCCACATCGTTGCACCACCCTGTTACGCTTCAAATAAATAGCAGATAAAGCAGGATTTGGATACGGATACTGTTTTTTTTTTTTACAGGGAGGGTTATGAGACAGAAATGAAAATGAACAAATGTTCAGGGCTCCATTGCGTTTTCCTCTGCAGAGGTAACGTCGGACTGGCTCGCGCAGGAGGTGTCTCACATGAGGTCGCGGCGCCAAGCAAATCTCGCGAAATAACGTTTGAGCGAGCACAGTTTGCAGTTAAAGGCGCAGCTCTCCCATGTCTGAAGGCCCTACCCATCATGTGGAGTTACTATTGCCAACATGTCTGAGGAAAACACACAGGGACATGTAGTTTATACATGTAATATTTTGGTAAATTATGTTGTTTGGGTTTTTTGAGGCGTTTATTGATTTCCATGATTGTGTCTTCATACATACAGTGAATTTTTTCTTACACCCCTTTATTTGTCTGACAGTTTTCATATTTAAACAAAAATATGAGCACATAAAACACTGCTACGACTAAAATCTTGTAGCCTGCTGAGAATATGTAGTTACGTAGCCTATAGGCTAATAATTCTGACAGGAACTATTCTGCTGTAAAATGAGCACTTTAACTTTTTACACTTTACCTGCACTCTGCTCACAATACTTCTATAGGCCTACTTTTTGTCAAGATTTAGAAAGCACTTGTATGTTCAGTGAGTGTCAGGCCTATGTGGTTGTGCTGCTATTTTTATTCATTGGAAGTTCAAAATTCTTCCGCCAAAAGGTCAGATAAGCCAAATATTGACTACCGGGCTTCCAATAACCCCCTGTCCCTCCCTTTCTCTGTGTATTGGGTACAATGTCGATTCATGTGCCAGGTTTACTGTGTGGGATTTGGTCAATCAAAAATTCCTTAATGCACCATGTATGCAAAGTGGCCTATCTGATAAGATAGACTCCTCAAAACAGGGCCTTGTGATCAGCCAACGAATCAGTGCTAACCTTCAGGCCACTGTTGTGGTATCTGATAAGCAGCTTAGAAGTGTATATACTTGTATTCTCAAACAAAATCACAGTTGTTAACAATACACAACAATTGCCATAAAGTGTTTTCTTAACTTGCCCCTGAAAGTCTGGGGTCTGTTTGTAGGAGTTTTGGTCAAATGTAGTAAAATAATCCACTGAAGACTAAGGACAAGTATATAACTTAAGTATATTCAGAGTGCTGCTGCTATTTCTAACAAGAAACAGTAAAACAGAGCCCAGTGACTTAGTTACAGAATTGATTTTAAAGTGCTCCTGCCTGTTCATATATCACTTAATGCCCTTGGGCCGAAATACATCCATGGTATGCCAGAGAATAAACCTAATAAAGTAAAGATCTTAAGGACCCCAAAGGTATTTACTGGAAGCAGTCAGCTATAGTGCCTCAAGTCAGAACCAAACTGGGTGAAGCTGCTATTCTGCACACAGATTGAAACAATTTCTTGATCGTCCTTAATATATCCAAGCTCAGTTCAACTTAATACTGCACTGAAACTCAATTTCTTATCAATAATTGTTTATTTATACCCATTATAACCATTAGTTTTGCATAATCAAATAAATATATGTTCCCACTCCGTTGTGTTTAACTGTAGTAGGCCTATATTTCGACTAACTAGGGGAAAATTAAAAATCTTCCATTTCACACATTTTATGTTATATTTGTCTTTACTGAAATACAGCAACTAAGCATTTTGCCATGAGATTTACCATATCATACTGTACCATCACCATGGTCTTACAATAATAAAGTATCATAAACTCAGCACACAAATAACTTATTCATAAAAAATGTTCATTTCTCCAGTATCTTTCATTCCTGTTGTAAATATATAAGAAGCCACTTGAAGTTATCCCCTACAGCCAGCTGGGACTGTCTTTCTCCATGTCCCTCAAAATATATCTGAGCATCCCTGCAATGCACATCAGGGATTTTTTTTTTTAAGGTTGTGTATGAAAAGAAGACCAATATTGGACTGAAAACTCCTTGCCTCACAAAACCTCCTAGCTGAGCTGAAATAACTAAAGCACACGCCCCTGGTGGCATAACTGCTTAATTAACAATTTTCCCAGCTGGAGACCTTCTCCATGTGCCACCGGCAAGTCTTTAACTCTCAGTAAAAAAGAATAAAACATCAATTTTTTTGATGCCTGCAAGTTTTGGCCTTTGGTCATGTCAAGTGATTTAAAAAAACACTGCAACTGTATTTAAACAATCACTGTACTAAATATATTCAGAGACACTGCTTTAACATATTACCCTAGTGATAAACAACTATAATCTCCTGAACTGACAGACGCAGTGTGCGGCCCATGCAGCAACCCAAACAAGAGCCCTGATAGGCCTTATATAGGTCTGTCAGGTTAAATCTCTCAGGCTGTGAACAAATCCTGCTTTAGGACTGGCACACTAGAATAATTATGTTGTTAGGCTTACCATGTATAACACTGTCAATAGTGGGAACAGAATGAGGTTAAAGCTACCTGACAGGCTAAACCAAGGGCACAAAAGCCCTGGCACTTCACCTGCAACTGCATAGAGGAGCAACTGTATATTTTACATTAGTGACTAGCGACATCTAGCGGTTGCAAGTGAAAAACGTGTGCTACTGAAGTTTACACGGTACATGAACAATAACGACTGTCTTCTGCACGTAATTAAAATACAGGCGAGCGCTCAAGATATCAATAACGGGAGTTTATAGTCTGATGCTGTTTACTCTTGTTTGTGCAAAGGATATCGATTATATGCACATTTTCATTGATTCAAATGACAGTTATCTCAAAATGCTTTTCCAGTGAAATGGGTGACAACCACAATAAGGTAATAACACAATGTGAGGTTAGTGTGTGTCCGCGTTAACTCCAAAAACAAAATAACAACCTGGTGTGGCACGCGACCAGCGAGCTACGTCAGGGCAGGCTGCGCACATTTGCATCGCGCGCACGCAGGGTGGAAGTGAAGTGAACGGTACAGTAGCCGAGTCTTGAAGCAATCCACACAGAGCAGTCGGCTACTGCCTTTTTGTCAAACCCTACAGGCTTCAGAAGAACCCTGGCACATGGCGCTCATCTGTCTCTAAAGTGAACCAAGTTATTTTTACGTATCAAAAAGTAGCTGTCAACTTGCAAACCTAGCGCGTTAGCTGGCCGCTCACTAATAATGAACTGTTAACGTTATGCATTGTCGGACAATCAGCTACTCCGGCTAATGCTCCTTCAGCAATCTTGCCGTCACCAACATGACTCCATGTGCAGACGACATGAGATGTCTGCATAACTTTTCATCAGCTGGACATTTAATTGACACAAAATTTTCAATATGGACAACGAACGCAGCAATTGCAGGCCTCAGATTGGAGACAATAGCAAGCTAACCTAGCTAGCAAGCTGTCGTAGCTGCTAAGCTTGCTAAAAGCGGTCCAGTCTGGTGCGTGTCTGAAGCCCTACTGAAAACGTCGAGGTATGTTCGTAAACCAACCAAACTCTGCGTCTGGTCAGTTTATTTTGGTCTTGTTTTGCACGTGATCAGAAGACACGATGTGATAAGGGAATGTGCTGTAGATCTTTCTGTGAGCAAGCAAAACAAACTTTGTTTACTTATTGTTGTCTTAATTTACCGCTAGCTAGCTCGCTAATAGCTCACTTAGGCTAGCTAGCCAGTGATTTAGGGGAAAGGGAAAGTTTGTACAGATCAGGCAGGTTGCTAAAGTAAGTTCAGCTGTCAGTAAATTAGACATTCACATGAAGTAAACATTCCAATGTTTCGTCATGTGACTGTAATAATATGAACACATATCATGACATACATTATAATTTCAGAAGACTTAGCCCAGCAATATTATACATGTTCGTTATGAACATATCATCTCCCTGCTGCAATGGTTTTGGACCTCATGATGTAAATGCTAAGTAAACTCTATTTGTTTGTTTTTTTGGTCTAGTTTTCACATGCATCCAAACTGTGATGAAGTGTTGTTTTTGCGTCATTTAAGTTCACCATAGGTGACACCTGTCACCCGCTTTAGGTCCCTGCACCATGGATCAGGAGGATATAACAGACCAAATCACAGCAGCTTGTAGCCAACCTTTGCTTCACAACCAAAACCTGGCTGCGACTGACCAAGACCCAGCATCCAAGCAGTCCACGTTATTTGCCATGTCTTCACAATCCAACTGGGTGAGCAGCAGCACTGACCTTGTCTTAACTGAGGATGGGCTCAGTAATGGCACCTGTGATGTTGAGACCATGGTAGCATTGCACTGTCCTAGCCAAAGTGGAGATGTTACTTCTGAGGGCAACGACCTTGCACTCAGCAATGATGGCATGTCAGAGTTTTCCAACAGTGACCTGTCTCTGCCTGAGGTCTGCATTTCTACCAACAGCAATAGCTTTGAGGAGGACATGAACTATGAGGTCCATCAAGCGTATAGGATATTCACTGGCTTTCTCTTAGACAAGCACAAAGGGATCACCAGCCCGTTTCTTCATCCCATTGGCCACCAGGAGGCACAGCACGGTATTGGAGGTGTCCGGGGCTGGGGTCAGGCACAGCTGAGACAGTCAATGTGCTTGCGGAGAATGGAAGAGAAGTTTGTCAATCAGGAGTATGAGACCATAACAGAGTTTGTTGCAGACTTCAGACTGATGTTGGAGAACTGTTATCGCTACCATGGGGTTGACCACTGGATATCAAAACAGGCTCAAAAGCTGGAAATCATGCTGGAGCAGAAGCTTACGTTGCTATCTAGGTAATAATTATGTAATTGCAATGTTGAATAAAATTGCTTAGCTTGCAAATGTTTTGAGCCATTACACACCTGCAATGATGGAGGGCCCCTAGAATGTTTTCAATATCATGTGATCATGAGTAATTGTTGATAGGCAACAAATGTTGTTCTGGCAGGATTAGTTCATAAAACGTTAGTAGACGCAGTTTTTGAAACAAAGTAGTAGAATTATTACATTGCCGGCCAGACAGTTTACATGACATAAGTGTCCATGGTATATTTATTATTAATATAACATAACAGGAAGCAGAATGTGAAGATTTCACAATTATTTTGTTGATCAAAAATTTCCATATTTTAAAATGCTTTTTTTCCTGCATTTTGAACATTTCTTTGGCATTTAGAATACATCAGTAGTTCAGATGTACTGTTTTATTTCTAACATGCCTCACAGCCACCGTAAAGCAGCTTTGATCATACATTCATACATTAGTTTTTCTCCATCTGTCAAACTAGGACACTGCGAGAAAAGACAACCTTGGCGGTGACCTCTAAAGGACGTTTTGGTGCTGAGGAGGAACGTGGTTCTGGGGGCACCTCAACGAGGAGGAGACTGGCTCCTCGTAGCCTGGCTACCATCACTGTAGGTGGGCATGAGTCAATTATGGTCCAGACCCTACGATTGGAAGAGCAACAGAGGGCAAAAGATGAGAAGAGGTGAATAGTATTATGAATATTTTAGAGAAAACTCAAACAGTTTAAAGTTGTTTTTTTATTGGTTATTACATTACAATAGACTTAATACAACTTGTTGCAAAGTAAATCTATCAGCAATCTACGTATGTGTCATGCTTTTCCAGGCAACGTGAGCTTGAGAAGAAAGAGGCAGAGGAAATGTCAGCCAAAGAGGTCGAAGAATGGGAGCAGACTTTGCTGTCACAAGCTTCCCCACACACTGTGGACACACTTTGGGAACTCCCTGCTATAGGGCACTTCCTCTGCCTTGCCCAGAATGCCCTTAACCTCCCAGAGATTGTATTTTTTGAGCTGGAGCGTTGTTTGCTGATGCCCCGCTGCAGCCACCTCCTGTCCAAAATCATGTCTTCCTTACTGTCCCCACCCCAACGGAGGGCCACTTTACACCGCCGGCCTGCCCTACCTTACCGCCGCTGGGAGTCAGAGTTCAGGCAGCGGGTCATGGGCTGGTATCGAGCTGTTGGTGCCTCCCATGATCAGCCAGGTCGGGCTGAGCAGCTGGGACTCTGCCACCAGTTTTTCAGCACCCTTGGGGAAGTGAGTCCTTTGGAGGAAAAACCCTTTCACTTGCTGCCTTTTCACCAGCGAGTATGGCTTCTGAAGGGGCTCTGTGATCATGTTTATGAGACTCAGAAAGATGTTCAGGATGCTCTGTTGTCACAGCCTATCCATGAATGTAGGGAGTCAATTTTGGGCTATGACAGCAAGGAGAATGCCTATATACATTTCCCACATTTTTGTGGGGCAGACTTGAGGATCTACCGCCAGACCCCCAGCACACCCCCAGCTTTCCCTCTCCCTTCTAAATGGGTTAAAAGGGTCGAGCCAGGGACAGAGGGTGAAGAGTCAGATGGGATGAAGGATGAGGGGTTTAAAAGTGATAAGGGTTTTTATGGAGGCTCCATGGACACAGGAGAGTCTGATGATTTTGGACATAGGAAATCAGAGACACATGGGGTTTTCAAAGGTGAAAATGGGGATGGAGATGAAGATAAAAAAAGGTTTGAGTCATGGTCACTGAAGAAGGAGGAAGGGTCTGAATCAGGGTCCTCTGATGGAGAGTCCTGTGAGGATTCAAAATTGGATTTAAAAATGCACACTGACTCCTTATTCCATTCACACACTGGTTCTATTGGAGAAGCTGGTGTGAAAATGAAATTTAAGGAAGAGACTCTAGAGTTTGAGCATCAATCCAAGCGACTCACATTAAAAAAAGAGCAGGGCTTCTCACTTGGCTCATTGCGCACCATTAAAGCAGAGACACAGGAGCCCTGTCTGAATGTAGGGGAGCACAGCTACACTGGCAGGTCACCTGCTCGCTTAGTGAGTCAGGCCTCCCCAATGAAACAAGCGGGGCAAAAATGTGAGGAAGGAAGTCTTAGCCAGGGACACCAGAGATCCTCCTGTTTGGAATGTTGTAAAAGCAAAACTAGTAATAATAAATCTGAGGAATTTGACTGCTGCTGTGGCACTTCAGGGCAAGCAACACAACTCTCTTCAGAGAGTGCTCAAAACTCAAGTGAAGAGCGTGTCAGTGACAAAATCTGGACTAAAAAAAAAAAGCGGAAGAAAAAGCGAACGAGGGAACAGCTGCCGAGGGTGAAAGTAGAGGGGAAGCAGTTGCAGCACGTGGGCAGGATGAGACAGTCCCCAGCAGAGGCTGCCAAATCTGCAGTGCGAGGAGTTGCCACAGCGATCAAAAGAAAAGACAAGAAGAAAAAACACAAAGCAGGTGAGAATCAAATGTTGATTTTAATCCAATGTTTGTTTTTCCTGGTACTCCATCTTGCTAATTAGTAAGTTTGCATTCATAGGAACAAGGTCATATGGGATATATCCTGAATTTGCTTTATTAATTATCAAATTTTTTCAATAATAACTTGTTGAATTAATGACTATCTGTCATCTCGTTGACAGGAAAAAAGCTTGAATCTCCAAAGAAAATTAAAGATGAATCTCCACTTGAGCCATCATTCAAGGTTTTCACAATCATACTAAATAGTAATAGATGTTTTATAGTCTTTATTGAAGCCTTGTGATTCTTCTGTCCCTCTTTTTTTCTTATCTCTCTTGCTGTATTTAAACTGTGTGACTCAGTCTGTTATTTCTCCTCTATAGTTGGTATGCACCAGTCTTGAGGAGCTGCGCGATCTGATCAGTAAGACCGAAGATGAGCTTGATGACCTGGAGAGCACTAAAAAGAGATTGGTAGGGTTCAATCATAGGTCTGTCAAGAGGACTTGCACACATGCTTGAGAGCCTTCTGAATTTGATGGAGAAGACGATGTGCTCACACATTTTTTGACATTTCAATTGTGGTGATTTGACTAAAGATTTCTTTGCGTGTTTAAACTGACAGGGTCGGTGGTATTACAGGAGAGAGGCAGTAAAAGACCTCCACAGCACTCTAATCAGACTACTGAATGAGCTGTCACCTTGGGAACCTAAACTTGTTAAGGCCTTTCAAAGAAACAGGTACAACTCATTTGACATTAAACGATAATTGGATTGAACCTTCAAAGCTTTGTCCTGATAGTAATTCTGAGTCTTATAGTTTGAGCTCAGCTAATCAGCATAAAGCATAATGACCACAGTTAAATAGCTCTTTGTATCATATCCATACATCTACCTTTATCTTTCATGTCTTTATTCATTTCTTCTAAATCAGGCTTCGTTTAAAGAAGGAATGTGATGATTTCAAGAAGCACCCTGAGTACAGTAACTTTGTGCGTGAAGAGTGTATTTCATCATCGTCATCAGATGATGATGAAGAGAGGAGTTTGGGGAAGGAGATGTGTTCAGTCTCGGATCTTTATAGAAGATCAGATGAGGAAGACTTGGAACATATGGTTCCCAGAGGACTTTGGAGTGGAGGTAAAATAATTAATCCAGAAACTGTCTTTTGTATTTTGGTTACAATAATGTGATGATAGAGATTTAAATGGTGTTTTCCTGCTGCTTAAGTTCTGAATTTATTTAACTATGAATTAAAATGAATGTCACTGCCTTGCTGAGTCTTACAGGCAGCTAATCAATCAGTGCATTCCTAATGGATATCTCTGTTATATTCTCAGCAAGTACCAGGGAGTTTGTGGTGGAATCTGATGGAGAAAGAACGGTGACCTATGTACCTCCAAACCACTTAAAACACCCTTTGGCCAGCACAGAAAAAAGTTTCAGTCTGCTGCCAAGAGTTCAGACTGGTAGCAGTAACATTACTTCCACAATTGACTCGGGGCCACAGACTAGATCTGGACTAATTTCATCTAATCAATCCAGGGAGTCAAACTCAGCATGGGCAGCAAAGGTGGCAGCCCAGGTTCCGCTGTCACCCAGACAAACCATTCTCCATCCTACCACTGGACTACCTAAGGGCTACACGCCCATCCCCACCCTGCTGGCTAAGAGTGTGGGAAACAAAGTGACCTTAATGAAACGGCCTGCTGATTACCCAGGGGCCTACAAAGTTGAAAGACAGATTAGAGAGTCCTCGGTCTCCCTGCCTACCTCCACATTGAGTATCACAAAACCTTCAAAAGCACAAAGTTCTCCGTTCAGTTCTCCCCAGAACTCACAACAAATGCAGGTGCAAGGACTACAAGAGACCGAAGTACTAAGACAGCCAGGAATGGCCACAGTGACGGCAGCTCTTCCTAAATCACATCAGGCCAAACCAACCCTGGCTGTACCAAAAAGTCCTGTCCAAGTGGTGTACAAGGTACCTGAGAGACTGGGTCACCTGATAAGAACAGACAGTAGCAGCCCGGTCAAGATCTCTGTTCATCCTGTTGTGGACCAGAACACTGGAGATAAGATGATGCAGCAGTTGGTGATTCTTCCCTCTAGCCTACTCATTCACAAAACTGAAGAAAAGACACCTTCTTCACATCAGCAGTCTAAGAGCATTCAGGTCCCAGTATCTAAAGTGACCAGTCCTTTATGTATGTCCACCAATGTGCCTGGGTTTACCATTCCTGAAAACAGAATTCCTGTTCAGCAAGTGGCTCCTCTGAAAGATGCACCGACAGTGAGGACCCCTTCTCCTTCTGTTTCTCCTCGTCTCCATCAGGGGTCCATGAACACATCAGGATTCAAGGGGACACAAGTCCACAGTACCCAGGCCTGCACAACACAAGGTGCCATGTCAAACCTCTCACCCATCACAATTCCTTCTAATGCAGTTTCTACAGAGCCCATTAAAGCTAAAGACCCTAAACAGGAGCTCAAGACTGTTTGCATCCGTGACTCACAGTCAATCCTGGTAACAACTAGAGGTGGCAACACCGGCATTGTCAAAGTCCAGACATCCTCAGACCAGAATGCACTTGGTTCTATGCCCACCAGTTCAGTCATCACTATCTCACCTCAGTTTAAAGCCTTTCTTGTATCCAAGACGTCACCAACTCTTTCCCCTTCTACTCCCCCTCAGACTTCCACTAGCACCATGCCAGAATCAACAAGTAACTCAGTAACTCAACCACAAAAGCAGATTTCTTCAGTATTAAAGTCCCCTTCTGCTATCACAGCTCCCATGCTCACTGCAGTCACTGGTAGCATTCCTGTTACAGGCCTTGGA
>JAQFJB010000011.1:12472371-12488311 GCA_029874875.1 Naso minor | reverse complement strand
CGACACACACATGATTCCTCTTTACAGCCTTCACAGGCAGACAGAAAGTGTACCAATTAACTGTGACTGTGCCAGCTCTGTGAGGACTCGGACACCACTTTCCAGCTGCTTGATTTTGGCAGGACTCCTATCCATTGCTTGTAGTTATCCTTGGGTCAGTTAAAGAACTGCTTTCCAGCCGTAGCTGAACTTGTAACTTACATTTAGGAATCAGTAAGTTACACCCTCTGGTTTGATCATCTTATAGGTAAACTATATGCTCAATCAGAGAAATGTATACTGTGATGGGCTCCTCAAATTAAAACTGTTGAGGTTGCCCTCAGATGAATGTTATAGACTCTTGACTTTCCTTTTTTTTAACTTTATGGCCAGTAATGACAACTGTTATAACAGATCAGTAGACCTGAAGGGTAGGTAAAATGAATTTCCACTGAAGCTTTTTAATACTTTTCAATGCCATTAGATATTGCTCCAAGACGTAATAATTGGGATACTATTCAGTGGCACAATTGCTCTACTTTATCTGTCAGATGAACAATACAACTGTCAGTATCCAGATTCTGTCATGTCCTTTTTTCAAATAGTCACTATTTGAAAACTACATTTTACTTTTGGGAAATATAAATAAACTAATAGTTGAATTTGTACTACATGTTTAAACCCATACTACATGTTTTGAAGAAGCATTTATTTATTTTTACCATATAGATTTTTCAAAAATATTTACTAGGTACATGTTCATTAAACAAATGTGGACGTTACTGCATGGAAATAAACAATGCGACTGTCCCCAACATGTGCTTGAACTGCTTTCTTGACACTTTATAGACATTTGAGAAATCATTTATTGTTGATTGCAACAACCTACAGTATATACATTGTGATTGTTAGTTAGAAATTTTACAAAGTGACAGTTCCAATACTTCAACCTATTGGTATATTTAGCTACAGACCATATAGACAGTGACAGACTATATATTATCAGATAACAGATGAAGTTTGGAGTTTGTTCTCCCATATTTTTCTTTCCTCTTCAAACATCTGTCCATCTTCTTCAAAGGCCCTTTAGGGAGAGTAGGGAGGAGGCAGTGGCCCTGAGGAAATCTTTTCATAGGCTGGAGGAGCATTAGGAATCTGGAGAAGAAAGGATTGAATATATTCAAATGAAAGACTTGAGAATTTAGAGAAAAAAATTCCACACTTCTTTTTTCATTCATACCTTCTTTTTTTTTCAAAATTTATGATTGTATAAAATGTTAGTTTGTACACGCTGAAATCTGCGTCGTATCAGGAAACCTGAAGCACTCTGGCTTTAAACAATGTAAGTATTTTTATTGATGGAATCTACAGTGGATCCAGCATGTGTGAAATGCTCACTTCTGGACAACTGGTAACTGTTTAAAAAAGGATAGGATTTTGTAAAAGGGCATTGTGTTATGTACTGTAACTTCATCTCATGACAGGGTGCTGATCTGATACTTTTCCCACACACATGGATACATATTACCTCCCTTAGGAATGAAACATTTTTAATACCCACCCCTAGTCTGGTGACACAATAATCTCTCCCTCAGGCATCCATTGCATCAGCTTCACGTGTTCTACACTGTTTGGAGACCTGAGGCTTTATACTGGAAAAGTACCCTCTCTTGTGGACCTCACATTGTACAAAGTTGAACTCTTCTACTAAATACTGTTGGATGTATTTATTGTCTTGAAATGACAGATAATTTAAGTATGCAAAAAAAAGTGTCTTCCTGTGTCCAGATGTTACATTTGTTAATATTAATTTTTCTAGACAACAAAAGAGATAGAGATAGAATCAAAGGCTAGTACAGTCATGGGTTAAATACTTGTAACTTACTGCAGGTCGGAAGCTGCCAAAGTCAGTTAGAGCCATCTTGTTATCTGCTGAAGGTCCTGCTTCTGAGTACTGACCTCCTGTGTAACCTGGTGACCCCGGTCTAGGGCTCTGCAGAGGAGGGAAGAAGGAAATTTGTAAGGAATTGTTGTGAAATATCAAGAAATAAAGTGAAGGTGATACGTTGGGGGAAAATACAAACAAAAAAGAGCAAAGGTCTTTACTAGCATTTAATATGTTTTAATTAATATAATGCAGATAAAGCCTCACTTTAAATAGAAATTTGAATGCTTATCAAAGGAAGTACATCAGTCTCACCCTAATTATTTTGTAGCCACTCCTTTTCTTGAAGTACCAGCAGCCCAGAATGAGGAGAGCTGCCAGGATGACTATCAGCAGAACTATGCCTACTGCCCTGTGGTGCACAACACAGTTCAGAGAAAGGTTAAGTTTATGGTTTTATATACTACTTTGGCATAACAGAGTAATTAGTGCTAGATAGAGCTGTATACAATAGATTTCAATAAGGAAGATCTATATCAGAATAAAATAACAAAAAGCTTCAGGGTACAAGGAAGGCATTGATCCCTGATTTCAAAATAAAAGAGGTACACATACTCCTCAGCTCTGACGTATCCTCGTCTGCTGCTGGCAAAATAAACGCTAAAGTCTCCACGAGGCATCCTGTTTGTATGATTACACGGCATCCAGCTGAAAGTCAACAGAAAATCAACTTCATCAACTGAGCAAGTATATAACATAGTGACATACACGGGCCACAGTTCACTATGTAGGCTAAATAAATGTTAAGAGTGGCCTATAGAACAGTTAAAACTAGACAATAGTGTCAAATGTCTAACCAGTCTGCTGAACATTAAAAATGCCTTTTAAGAACAACACTGAGCTTTATTTCCACACCAGGAAGCCAATCAGCAGCCATATGCAGTCAATCTTTCTAATTTAAGTTGATTTGTTCTGTTTATTCAGATAAAATTACTTTGGCTACTTCATGAATCACCAGAGCCTTACGCCTGTCCAGTTGTATTTTCATCCACTCTCTCTCACATTGTATTGACTGATGCTCTCTCGCCCAGTGCTGGCACTAGGCAAATGGTTGCCTACAATTAACTAAAAAAAAAAAAAAAAAAAAGTGTGACAAATATATAGGCCTATATTTAACAATATAATAAAGAAAATGCATGACCATGTCTTTATTACAACTCAGGGTGTTGCATTAAAGATGTAACATCTGGAAAATTAGTCTCCTTGATGGGTGACAGAATCACCTGTTGTAGTCTTGCGGTGGCCTATTAAGCAGTCTTAGCATCTATTTGGCCATTCGGAATTAATCAGAGAGTGACAGCCTATTCATTAATGAAAAGAACTATTTCCATAAAAGAAATATTTTGCAGTAGGACTGTGCATCTAATTTAGGTCTACCTCTGACAGAAAGGTTAATATTTAAGAAAAACAAACCATTATCTTACCACCAAAGTGGATAATTAGATTGCAGAGAATTGTTCCTCTGGCTGGGACGCCTTCGCAAAATCCTCCTCGAGTCTCTGTGTTGTTTCACTCCTCCTCAAATATCTTCTTGCCTCAGTGTACCGAGGAGCAGAAAGGGGCAGAAAACCCTCATGACCGTCACGGGTTAGAGGCTCATAGTTAAACCCATTGAAGCGGAGTAATTACCGTGAAACCCCGCGGTCCTGAACGCAACACCATTATCCACTCGTGAAACTACAAGGCGTCAGCTGTTGGTCTTTAATTTGTGTGCGTGCATGCGTGCGTGTGTGCGTGTGTGTGTGTGATATTGTTATTCACAAAAATCTTAATCCAGCAATAGGCCACAGTAAATGTAGCCTATAATATTGTATTATCAATAGCTTACCATTAGCCAAAAGAACCTAGCCTAGCTTACTAATATCTCATGTTTTAAATATAATTTTAAATATCATTAGGCCATGATAGTGATAGCCTTTCATCTTTTGTCTGCAAACACCAAGCAAAACATTTTCAGAACAAGAGTGAAAGAGGCCTAAATACTAAGTAACAGACGACTGAAACGTGTTTTTCAGGTTTTTAAGTGGGGCATGACAGACAAAGTTTCAGTATCACTGATAGAAAGAAGAAGTGCTATTTTTTGCCATTATGTGTAATAAGCAGAACCACAAAAGCATGACTCAACAAAATGAAAACGTCTGAATAAAAAATATGAAAAATGATACCATAACATCCAATATTGTTGTTTTAATTAGCTGTTTTTTTTTTTGGTTCATCTGCTCTATTGTGAGCACAATGTAGAAATATACTTTTGGAAATAAGGAAACCCTCCAAAAAATATGAAGGTTTTAGGAAACTACATACCTCTATTGTGTCAGCAGTCAACAACCTAAGCAACAAATACAGTTTATAGCTTAACGTGATTGAAGCTGAATACTGAAGTTTAATGCCTTATTTTAAAGCAGGTTAAGATATCCAGTTTACCTTTTTTTTCCTCAGTAGACTATGTGTGGCACGTGAAAGTCCTGACAGAATCATTTCATTTTTTCATAGTCTCATACAGGATTCGCAGGACTCCATGCTGCCATTGTTCCTAAATTACAGAGTCCATCCTCCAACTCATGTTGAACATGATTTGTTTTTTAAATAAATTACCCCATTGATCTCTAAAACTGGGTGTAGGCTAGTTGTTTATTGATCAAGTAGGATATGAATGTAGGCTACCATATTTCCTTAGAGTAACTTATTCTCAACTATTTTAAACAGTTATTCTAGAATCTAAATGGAAATATTACAGTCTAAGAAAGGTTCAACTGAACAAGGACTCGTCCAGACTGGAGAATAGAAAAAGCACAAAGCAGGAAAGTGAGAGCAAAAAGTTTGGTTTAGTCTGCCAAAACATTAGATTTTTCTCCACAAGGGGGAGACAAAACACTGGTTATGGATCAAGCTGAAATAGCATTCTGTCTCAGTAGGCCTTCATGTATGCCTGTAAAATGCTATAAACTAGTTTTGTTTAATTTTCTTTTATTTCAGTTGGTCTACTTCTTTCTGCAGTCCTTATAATTTGGAGAATGTGAGAAAACAAAGGAGGACACATTGGATAATAATGCTGGGTAACTTTGTTGTGGAAAGCAATGATGAGTTTATTGTCCCTTTTTTTTGTAATAACAGGCTTATACCATCATCTTTCAATTGGACTGACAAGGCAGAAAAAAAAAAGTCAAGGGAAACTGTCTATAAGAACCACATAATTTAACTAATCTCGCAGCATAGTGTGGGGGGAAAAAATACATTTTCACTTCTGTTCGTCAACATTACAGATTTATATGCCAAACCTGAAAAAGAAAAAAATATCAGTACTAGATTTAATTGTTTTAACATAAAATTGATCATAAGTCATTGTTTCCTCAAGCCACCACTATAATGATTTACAAGGATCAATATCTGTTCTCTTTGTGAATGCGCCATTATTCGGGACCTCATCCGTTATAAATTAGGGTCACAAACGTTAGTTAGCCTGCCCCCCTCACCGGTTGAGGGAGTTATTCCTTTTTCCGTTCTTCCGGTCGGCATTTTGAAAGAGAGAGAGCGAGAGGGGTAGTGTGGGGGTAGACGCAAACAACATCTTCCCCCTTCTTTCCATTTGTTTTTATGTCAGGAAAATTAACCCGTACCCGCAAACATAAGCTCGAGCGTCTGATAAAATCGTCTGACAGGGCCGGTTGGAGGGGATGCCTTCCCCCTCCCCGCAGATAGCGTTATGTTCGCCGTGAGAAGGAAGAAAACCCCTCAGTCCTCCCGACGGGAATCACTGACGTTGTGTTAGCTACTCGGAGGAGCTGTTTGAACGGTGGGACGGAGAGGGAGCTAGAGACTCTTCTCCAGCTCCAGCTGCCATCCTACTCCTGCTGCTCCTCCCCCTCCTCCTCCTCCTCCTCCACCACCACCAGAACCACTTCTCTTTCTCATCACATCCAGAGAGGTAAATAAGCCAGATTCAACAGCAACAACCTCTTTTCAGACAAATCGTCTACCTTCCTGAGTGTTTCCGCGTTGTCATACACACCGGGCAGCCGTTGGGAACCGTTAACGGGATCAGCCAAGGGGATAATTGTGATTTGTGATGGGGTCTTTGCTTTGTACCCCTGCCTCTCTGGCGTCGGGTCGGGGTTACGCTTCCTTAGGCAAGTCCGAGGTCCACTTTGTGTACTAGAGATGCGTCGATGAAGGCCATATGAAGTGTGAGGTGTAAATCTAAGCCCATGCACGACCTGGGAAATTAAAAGCGACACTGAGTGTGCAACCCACGGCTAACTGGGTTTGATGCACTCCCGGCGATGCTAGCTTAGGCAAGTTCCAGATAGACCTTACAGTTAGCATACGCTAGCTACATCTCCAGTTGTTGCTAGCCGGCTAAACCTGAGTTGATTTTAAGTCACTTTCACTGACGTCGCTGTGTTGTTCGTCCTCTTAGCAAGTCTCTACATGCCCGAAATACTAATAAATGTGTAATAATGCAGTCATGTCTTGTGTTAAGGTGAGCTAATGTTGCTGTGAGGGTATTGGAAAGCCCCGGAAACATCAACTGACACTGTAACGTTAACAAAAGAAAGAATTAGGGATAACGTTAAGTCCGTATTGTTGCACCAACTAGCGTTACTAGATTTCTGCAATGCCGTGGGATTTTTAGATTTTCAGCTGCCAAAAATAATAAACCTCGAGCTGACGTTGTAATTGAATACATAAACACAGTGTGAATCGAACTTTTTTTTGTTATCAGCTCTGTCATAGCCTTGTCACTACCTACACTTATTTTCAATGCACGACATATTACGTTCATATTAAAACTCAAATTGTCGATCGCATGTTTCTGCAGCCATTGCATGTTCGTTTTGGCAGGTTTAAAGATTACAGATAAGAAGTAAACACAACCCGAAGGTGTGTGGGGATAAAGGACAAGGGAATTAGATGGTAGCTGATATACTGTAAATCAATAACTTCTGAAGACAGGCCCAGGCTTGATACAAGGCTGGTGCAGAGGTTATATTTTAATGCACACTCATGAGCTGCCATATTTTATATGAAATTTACTTGGTCATGTATTAATACTCAAAATCATGTTCTGCAGTTTACAGCATCCAGCCTGGTTGACAGTGAACACCCTGTAAGACTGTCTGTTGCAACTTTTTCTTTTTCTTTTTCATCTTCGCAGCATTTTGGAGATGTGAGGAATAGGAAGAGATCGGTGATATTGAGCAGCCTGTGCATTGACACGACCTCTTGACCTCATCTTCAGCATGAATGGTGATATGCCTCATGTTCCCATCACTACTCTTGCTGGAATTGCTAGCCTGACAGACTGTAAGTGAAACGTTATCTCTCTAATGTTGTTCACACAGTCTAAATACCAACATTCAAACCATATTTTTACAAGACCAAGGAATATTTGATCACCAAGCAGGCCAAAACGGACTGGCTGACTGGTTTTGTAGTCAAACCTGAAGCTGGGGCTGCACGATTTTGAAAAATATGTAATAGCAATTATTTGGACTGTTATTGCAATTGCGGTATGATTCATGATAATAGAGGGAATGATCTTGTTTACATCATTATTCTAATTTTCCTTGAAAAACATCTTAAAATGATTATGGTGTGGCTTTTGCAGGGAGCTTAACCAAACAAAGATGTTCTCTGAAAGTCTGTAATATATGATGTGTATGCAGCTCTGCAGCGCTGCAATATCTGAATTGAAATGTTATTCCGACACACACATTTCTCCTTTCACAAATATTGCACCTCCTTGCAGTTTAAAAATTGCAGGAGGTCGTATTGCGATTTCGATAAACTCTTGAGTGATTGTGCAGCCCTACCTGAAGCTATGTTTAAACTGGTATCTGTGATTCTTCACACCACTGGTGTTCTATTTAGGTAAGAGGGGAAAGACTTGTATTTCTGAAGACGGAAGAACGTGTGGTATGAGATCCCAGACCAGTTTTGATAAAAGAACAATAAAATACTTTTAAAAATTCAGAAAGAAATGATTTATTGCAGAAATATTGAATTGGAATTGATTGAATTAAACTGAAACAGCATAAAGGAGTAATTTGATCGTTCTTCACACTGATATTACCATCTTATTGAGACCTTTCGATTAACAGAAAGATAGTATGTTTATTATAATATTGCAGCATGTTTTGTATATTTTGTCATACATGAGAAAGGCTTTTAAAATGTTCGTTCTAATTAGGAATCTTTTAATTTTAATTCATTCATTACATTTAAACTAAAATGTATCAAGCAGTCAATATTTTCACATACTACCCTTTTACCAAAACAGTCTTATTTTATATTTTTCCTATCCTGCTGCCTTTTATTTTCAACTCAGATTTACTCCTCTGTCCATCATCCTTTCAGTGTTGAACCAGCTGCCCTTGCCTTCTCCTCTCCCTGCCACCACTGCTAAGAGTCTGCTCTACAATGGAAGGATCTCCGAAGAGGTCAGCAGCCTGTTGGTGTGTCGGGACGAAAATCTGGTGACTCAGCTGGCACAAAGTCTCAACCAGGTCTCCACTGAACACATGTAAGTACCACTCACCCTTCTTTCATACTTCCCTGAAAGTTTAGAAGAAAATTTAAGTTTAAGGGAGAAAAAGTTTCCCGTGGCTACCATGACAGCTGTATGAAAGTGTGCTAACTCTTAAACAGATTTGAACTGGGAATAAAAAATATCGTTGTTAAATTGATTTTGTTGTCAGTAGTGAAACAGTGAAGTGAAATGTTGCTGTTTCAATTTCAATAATCACTTTAGAGTCACTGCTTTACCAGGTAGCCCAGCTAATGCTCTGGATTGTCAAAATCATGAAGTCTGTATCTATATATTGAATAGAATATGTCTGTGGACCATCGTCTGCTTGCTTTCCAGAGAGCTAAAGGACAACTTGGGGAATGATGAACCCGAAGGTGACATGCCAATGCTTCTACAAACTCTGCTGTCCAGGAACCCAAAAATCTTCAGGGACAAAAGTATGCCAACTCAGGACAAGGTTTGGGGTGGTAATGAGGAGACGTTCAGATCAGTGGAGCTCAGTGCATTTTCTTTCACTAGCTGCACTCTTGGTTTTTGGTGTACCTAATTATTGGTTTCAGTATTTCCTGGGTCAGATGCACTCTTTGTGCTAGGCAGAGCCATTGTGGTATTGCAGAGTGAAACTTAAACCGAAATAGACCATTGTTTTTCTGCTGTAACAAGTCGAGAGGGATTTTTTTTGGTTTCCAAATGAGGACATGACGGCAAAAGTTGAGGAACCACTTGCAAACAACACCGGTCGTGTTGTTTACTCTTAAGCATAACTCAGAGATTTGTTCGGATGTAATGTTAGATTATTATCTATTTGTGGATTTCAGTGTAGTAGTTATTTTGGCAGTTATTTGGTGTTATAACAAGTGGCCAGGAGCAATGCTAATGCTGCAGTAACTATAGATACAAGAGTAATCTGTAGATCCTTAGCCTAGCTTAGCTTAAAGATAGGATTTGGCATAAATGATGAGGCTAGATCTCATGCCAGCCAGAGACATGTTTGCTTTTAGAGTAGTTAGCTTAAACACGCAATCTTTCTTGATCAACAACAGCTGGATCCAGTATTGGAACGCAAGTTTTTATAAACATTTCAAAAGTTCAATCTTTATAGTGGAGTTGCAAGGTGTGTGCAGTGCAGTAACTCAACAAAGCCAGGGTGTGTCATTGATATATTGGGGACTAGCTTGCTAGCTAGAAACTATGGGATGATTTTATCCAAATTATGCTAAATTATAAACACTTTCTCACTTACCTCCAGTGGTAGTCATGCAGCACATCCTGTCATCACTTTTCATCAGGAATGTGATTTCTGTTGCTTTAGTAGAAAGTAGTTTAAACCTATTCACAACACACTTTGGGGATTATTCAGAGTAACAAGGACATGAGGTTTGGGAAGACCCATTGGTTTGATTTTCTTCCTTCAAGTTTGGACATTTTTTGTATCTGTTAGACAGCACCAGTAGGGAGATAACAGGAAATGAGGGGAGAAAGATACAACAAAGGTCCCCAGCTGAACTCGAAGCGGGGATATTGGATTTCATGGTTGGCATGAAAATGAAATTCCATTTGCCTCCACTGCATTTGAGTGGCAAAAGAAATTTGACAGTTATCTTAAAACCTGACCAAATACAACCAAAGCAAGAAAGTATATTGAGTTTTTTTTTATTTAAATTTTTTATTTTTTAAAGATATTTTGGATGAACCAACCCTTTAAAAATGTGCCTTCACTGGACACACATATAAAATCCTCTGTTACTCTCTTTGTGTCTTTTAAAATCTTAAGTGGTGCGAATAAAACTGCTTGTACAGTTCCACCTATTACTGTAAACACTTTGAAATCAAGTAGACTATCCTCATATAACTCATTAACATTTCCTTCTGGCGTCTCCCTCTACTCCTACTTCCTTGTATTCAGCCAATTGCGTTTGTGCTGTTCTTCCTCCCATTGCTGTCAGCTGTCATTCAGTATATGTCATAAAGGGGAAAATGGCATTTATCAGACCTTGAAATTGGGGCAGATAGCAAATACAAGTAATGCAAGTGCTGTGCAATTCATGGTGCAATCTGCAGTTTTAATCCATTCTTTGTGAATTTGACTCAGTGTTTGCTCCAGAGCAAGAGGTGGCAACAGCAGCAAGATGAACATTAGTCATGAAATGTAACCACAAGCATTTGCTGTAATGACCGCCGCTCAGCCCATGAAAAATATCTATAATCAAGGATATTTTGTCAACATTGATTCATTAGTTTGTTGAGGCAACTGGCAAAACATGTTGCTGTTGTAATTATTGGTGCCATTTTGGCCAGTAGTAAGGTCCTATTGCCTAAATTCTCGCGAAATTTTTTTCTCAAAGATGTGCTCAATGTGTACTTGTCATCTTAGAGGATGTACATAACCTTGCAGTATATATATAGTATATACAGTGTATGACTGAAACTTTGGTTAGTTTTTGCGAATGCACATTCTGAGTTAAGCAGTTCATGTAGATGTGTAACAGATACTGCAAGCCATTACGGTATCCATGCAATAGATTTTGTCTTATGAAACTTTTCAGTTTTTGTTGTCACTAATCTTGATACAGCAGCGTGTTTGTGACCTCGCATTCTTGTGTTGTATTTGAAAGCTTTCTGTTGAAGGCTACTGTTTCCAAAGTTTCATCTGTCCTCATCCACAGTTAACAGTGCATGAATCAGGATGATGGAAGTACAAGAAACTCCTGTCAATAAATGCTATCCAGGACCAAAACACCACAAACTATGATCTAAAAATAATCAAAGAATTAAAGCAACATTTCTCTGACACACCGTTATTGGAAAAAGGAAGATTGTAGCTTTTTAGTATCTCCAATTTACTGTTGAGAAAATGGTATTTTGTTTAGCTGGAAACTGTTGCTAAATTTGGGATGATATTCCATTTCACTTTCACTTCTGAATATTTTCTTAAACCTGCACTACCCCACTAGTATTACATTACTGACATTCTATTCCCTGGGTACATAGGAGAGTTTTGATGCTGTAAAACGTGTGTGCTCACATCCTTGTTTGTATGACCTAAATTGTAGATTGTCACTCTTTTCTCTCAGGTGTAATGCAACAGCCAATGATGCAACAGTATAAGATGTCTCAGAACCAGGTGCATGGAAGTCCAGGATCAAACTATCAGCACACCACTGTCTCTCAGAGCCCTTCTGGGTAAGGCAGTAATAAGGCAGTAAAAGCAAACTGTCAGATGATGAAGAAGCAGAAGTATCTGTGCTTCTGTAAAGACTACGTCTTTTTCCTTCACAGATGCTTTTCATCCCCACAGTCTGGATCAGTTAATCGTTTCGTACCTCAGCAGAACAGCCCTATACCCAGTCCCTATACTCCTCAGAGTCCTACAGACTATATGCAGTACAATCCACCCAGCTATTCTCAACGCCGACAGACTCAGCAAGGTGAGTATTGATTTAAGTTTGGACATTGGTGTCATTAGCTTTCTACCACACCTCCGCAAGGAGTAAGTTAATAAGCTAACACTCTCACTGTGACCTAAAGCTGGCTGGAAAGGTGGACGTGAGATATTGCAAATAATGTAATTGGATATTTCATCACACTTTCTGTTTTAGTTGCTGGTGGTGTGAGAAATATCCATGACAACAAGGTCTCTGGACAGCTATCGAGTAACTCATCTAATCATAACGTAAGACTAACCCCAGACGAAGAATACGTCAACATGGCTCACGGACTAAGAAATCAGGTAATGCAGAGAATCAAGATATACTGATCTGGCTCTTGGCAGATGCTGACAGTCAAAAGTGCTGATAAATTTGTTGTGTTGTAACAGGATGATGACCTCTCTATGAGGGCTGCAGCGTTTCAAGTTAAATCACCAGAGTCTGTGTGTTCCCCTGCTGAGAGTGAAAAGATGCCAAAAAGTATGCTACCTCAGCAACAAATCAATTCTTCTTCATTTTGTGCATAAAAAAGAATGCCCTACTCTAACAATTCTTTCTTTGCCAAAACATATTCTGTGGTGCTTACCTCTTGTTGGATTTATGTGTTTCAGCACGGTCCAGGCCTCACCTTATCATGCAGTCACCTCCACCTGATGTGCCACCAGATGCAGCACCTGACCTTCTTCTTACCTCTGCTGACCGCAAAAAAAAGCAGAAAGAAAGGAGTCATGAAAATATTGAAGATATGGAGAATAGTGCCCTCTATGGCATTGTCAGTTCTCCATCAAAAGACTCTGCCAGGTTGACTTTAAAACTGTCACGCGTAAAGAGTCCAGACATGGATCAACGTGAAGAACTTCCTCCCAGGCCACATGTCAACTCAGACCATGAAAGTGACTGGGTAAATAATAATACTAATAATCAGCTTTCAAGGACTGCTGCAGATTTTTCATGCAAGTTAGGTACTGAGGAGCAGGTAAACAGTCAGCACGTTGCTGTCCGGCCTAATAACAAGGACTCTGGAGGCGGCGGGGTTGTGTTTGATGATGCTGAGATGGAGACACTTGCAGAAATCGAGAGAATAGAACGCGAGTCAGCCAATGAGAGAGAACGGTGGTCTAAAGAAGTCCAGGATAAAGGTACTGTCAGCCTGTGCCTTTGTGTATTTTTTTCATTAAACCAAGTTTTTTTGTGCTTGTAAGCGATATTTTCCTTTTTTGCAGATAAGCCACTGAAGAAACGGAAGCAAGACTCCTATCCTCAGGAATCCGGAACTGAGTCAAGTGATGGGCCTATTGTACAAGGGGGCAACAATGAAAACAAGTTGACACCCAAAAAGACAAATACTGCAAGTAATGGTGCCAGTCGGCCTGCTTTGATGGTCAGTATTGATTTGCAGCAAGCTGGCCGAGTGATAGGACAGCCTGTAGTGGTCTTGGAGGCAAAGCAGTTGTGCGATGAACACCTACATCGCATTAAGTCAAAAACCGATGGAAAGATAGATAAAGTTGTTGAAAGCAGGCCTGGGATCATCAAACAGTATGCTGAGAACTCCAGGAAGTCTGACTCAGGTGCTCAACCAGAAACCAATAAACAGAGGCAGGAAAGGCGGCGTGAATCCAAGCACAGACATGACAAAACTGAGAGCAGTAAGGAGGATTCAGACAACAGACGGCCAGACACACCACGGCAGAAAAATGACAGGCATTCAGACTCAGGCCACAAAGAGGAGAAGAACCACAATGGTCACCGATCCCATGTCAGCCAACCTAAGACCCCAAAAACTATGAGCAAGGTGGAGCATAACATAAGACATGGAGAAGACAAAGTCAGGAATATAAATAAGGATAAGGACAGAAATGGAGATAGAGACAGAGAAAGAAACAGAGACAGAGAAAAAAATAGAGATAAAGACAGAGAAAGAGAAAGGGACAGAGACAAAGAAAGAGACAGGGACAGAGAAAAAGATAAAGACAGAGACAGAGAAAAAGACAGAGGTAAGGACAGAGAAAAAGACAGAGACAGAGAAAAAGACAGAGACAGAGAAAAAGACAGAGATAAGGACAGAGAAAAAGAAAAAGACAGGGACAGAGATAGAGACAGGGACAAAGACAGGGAAAAGGAAAAGGAAAGGAAACACAAGATGTCCAGGGAAAACTGTGACAGACAATCTCCTGAGCGGCATGCTAAACCTGACGGCCCTAGAGTGAAGCAAGACGGAAGCAGAAAATCCACTGACCTCAACGGTCAAAAGAGGACAGAGAATTCCAGCCTTCAAACCCTCCAAAAAAAGCAAGAGAGGAAGAGCGGGGATGGCACATTTAATTGCCAAGCTAGGACCAAAAAGCTGTCTGTTGAGGTTAAACCTAGCGAGTTCCCCTCATACCTGCTGAGCGGCAAGTCAGGAAGTCTGAAGAACTTTGTCATTCCTAAGTTGAAACGGGATGGGAAAGATAAAGATCCCCAAGTTCCAAGCAAATTGAATGATGGCTTGACTCAACCCCTCATCAGGCTGAAGAGAGTGTCATTGGTAGAGAACTTCAGCAAAGGGGCTAAACCTGTTGTTGTGATTAAGAAACTTAGTATTGATGAGGTAAAACGGATCATCAAGGAAAGCAGGAATACACCAAGCTCCAAATCCAGGAGGTGGTCCTCTTTTGACAGATCAGAGAGAGGTATGATTTCCTTACCTATTAAACATCTGCAGAGATCAGTTTCTGTTTTGTAAAGGCTTTGCCCTCTAATAGCATGCACACGATGAACCCAGCAGCAACAGTTCTTAAGCCTGATTTATGCTTCTGTTTTGGCAGCAGGCGGAGCCAACACTGTAAGCTACGCGGTGTACACCATTTAGAGTATTTGTACCTGTGTGTTGGCATGTTTCTGTTGCTCTGCACAAGCGAAAAATTATTTGCCACTGCCCCTACGACAAAGTGTGTCAGAATCTGGCCTGCAGACGCAGTTACCCAGCTCCAGGACTGCTTCCAGTCACAGACTGGGACGTTTTTACAGACAGGGGAACGCAAGCTGATCCTGAGGCGATACTGGAGGAGTGTATCACCACAGTCATGGATTATAGCAGTTACTGTGTGTTACCACCTTAAAACTGATCCAGCCAGTATTTCCTAACCAGAAGAGACGCATGACACATGAGGTATGGTCACTAATTAAAGCCAGGGATGCTGCCTGCAAGTCTGGAGATGCAGCTGAAGATAGCAGAGCCAGGTCAGCATTAAGAAGAAACATCAAATCTGCTCAATTCAACCATAAGCAGCAGCTTAAAAAAATGTTTAAGCACCTCACCCAACCCCTGACGGGTGTGGGAGGGAATCAGAGCAATCACTGACTGTGAGGGAACAACGTCTTCACCCTCTAACAGCAGTACCCGGCAAACTGAGGAACTCAGCCACTTCTACTCTCGATTTAACGGGCAAAATAAAGACCAGGTGACGCAGCCCCTTCCCTCCAACAATGCAGCACCTGTCCTGAGCTGTCACACAGTCAGACTCTGCCTATTGAACATCAACCCCAGGAAAGCAGCGGGACCAGACGAGGTGGTGGGCTGTGTCCTTAGACTGCGTAGACGTGACATCTTTAACCTTTCTCTATCTTCATCACGAGTCCCTGCATGCTTTAAAACGTCGACAATAATCCCAGAGCCTAAACAGTCAGCTGTCACATGCCTGAGCGACTACAGGCCCGTGGCTCTCACCCCCTTACCTGCTAAATGTCTGGAGAGGCTGATCATGAAACAAATCCACAGCGCCCGTTTGCGTATAGGGAGAACGGATCAAGTGAGAATGCTGCACACTGTTCTAGAACACCTGGAGCCAAAAAGCACCCGTGTAGGAGTGCTCTTCATCGATTACAGTTCTGCCTTCAACACAATCCTCCCCAACAAACTCATAACCAAAGTGCAGGCCCTGGGCATTGACACCGTATTATGTTATTATAAGTCCAAAACCTAACTGGCTTTTTGACAAACTGCACTCAGTCTGTCAGTCTTAGTAAGCACATGTCATGTGACACCGGCATAAACACTGGTTCCCCACAGGGATG
>JAQFJB010000011.1:12313873-12332542 GCA_029874875.1 Naso minor | reverse complement strand
AGCTTGAGCTTGAGCCGACTGACAGTGTCGCTTATGCTCTGTCGGCAGAGGCGAGTTAGAGTGTAAGGCACGAACAGCGAATCAGCTCCTATTGACGTCACCTGTCGCTAAGAGGTGCAGCGTAGACCAGCCAATCAGTACAGAGAGTACAGAGAACGTCATTGATTGGGCAAATAGAACGGGAGCGATGGGATTTTTATAAAACCATGAACACAGAAGCATGGAAAAACACAGAGATCTCGCAATAAGCCTTTTTTGAACGAGTCACCATTGTCATTTCAAAACGAAGTTTGGTTGGGCGGGCGCAGCAGAGACGTTTCACAGCAGCGTGACAGTGCCAGAGGCATCACTTAACCTGCAAGGATGTTATCTTACTGCTGTGTTCCTGGGTGTAATTCTTACAAGAGGAGGGAGTCCTGTTGGAGTAAGAAATTCCCCCATTTTCCAGTCAATTTTAAAATCCGTTGTGAGTGTCACGCTGCTGTGAAACTTCTGTGCTGCGCACACCCAATCAAGCCTCTTTTGGAATGACAATGGTGACCCGTGCAAAAAAGGCAAATACTCTCAGACCACATCACTTACTAAAGCTGTCTACGGGTTGTATGACATTTTTCCAAATAGAACACAAAAAAGGTACTGACATTTACCCCAAAGTTACCTACAGCAGCTTTAACTTTTTCAAAATAATGACTGATGCTGTAATGTGAAAATTTTTATTAGGTACTAAAACATCATTTCCTTGTGACGAAACCAAGTAAATTCCCGCTAAACCATTGTAAGGATGGCGCTTAAAATGTTGTCAAACCTGAAATCTTTTCAGGCCTGCCAACAGTGGCTTTACTAAGGCTTGAATTACAAGCTACTTGTGTTGGGAAATTTTGTGGATTAGAGAAGACCACAGTTTCATATTCAACTCAGTGCAAACGCCACAGATTGATCACAGCATTAATGTACAATGAGAGAAAATAGATGAAGTAAATCTTGGCTAACTTTGCCAATAGTTGATGTGCACCTGTGTTAATTATTGTTTTACCAAAACACATGAAATGTATTTAAAATAAGTAAAAAAAATATTATATATATATTATGAAAAAGTGGAGAAGTAGTAGCAACTGGGTAGAATTTTCAGTGTTGATATTGTCACTATTGGGGTAGTCGTGTTAAACATGGCAGCCGCAGTGAACAAACTAATCATTCCAAAGAACAAAGGCATTTCTCCACTACCTGCAGAGCCATTAGCAAAATAGTAATAGCACATAATGTTATAAAAAAACCAATCCAAAAATCATAATTATTGTGCTGACTCACAACGTGTTTAGGTTTAAAACTGTGCTTTAACAACCTCATATGTTAAAATCACAGTGACAGACGCAAATAGGCTCATGAGTCAAGGATATGCTAACAAACTGTTCACTGTTCAATCATCATTAAACAGATTGTGAGATGACAGCAACAAGCCTGGGCCTGCCCTATACGTTCACTGTGTAACAAGAGCTACTCATTGTTCTGCTGCCGGCTCACACTTCATTTATCACGAATCAGTTTATTCACCTGCCAATCATTTCCTAACAAAAACTGGGTGCATATACATCTTAGACTGTTGGAATGGGGCTTTTCGAAGGAAATTAACATTCTCTGAATATTACAGTACTTGAGCTATTCCAACTGTTCTCTGAAATTCAAAGTTTTCACATTAGGCCTGTTTAAGCACATCCGTGAACACTCAGAGACAGAAGGAGTAATCGCATGTACAGACCATATGCTCAGGCCTCTGAAAACATTCATGTAGTGAAAAAAGGTGCCCTCTTGCCCTCCTCACAGAATCTTCAAACTTGACCTGAAGACAATGTATCATTAGCACAGCAATGATAAGTGCCGGCCTTTTCTCTCTTTACTCAAAAATCGCCTGTGCTGTAATTACAAGTGGCACTTAGCAACAATTTTGTTTTTGGCAGTAGGTTGTGACCATGAATACTTTCCTCATAATTGAATGACTGCATAGAGCACAGACATATCTAACGACTGCAGCCCCATGGCAACAGAGTGTGCTTCAGCTAATAAGTGAGTATTTTGGTACAAAAGGTTGACGGCAGGTATGCATCCCGTTAATAATTGACTCATTGAAAGCAGCCACATGAAGCATGTTTGGCCAGTCGTTGGTCAATTGCTCATCTCAGTCTCAAGTATTTTCCCAGGGGAGTGAGAAAAGACAAAGGAGAAAGTTAAGAGCACAATACCCACATAATTTTTGGTCATGTTAGTGGTGTGGCTTTATGGATGGATATACAAGTCTTTCTGTTGGTTGTTGGTTGGTCAACGACTTTGGTCCAGATTTAAGTATCTAAACAACAATTGGATGGATTGTAATGATATGTGGTATAGACATTTATAGTCCCTACAAATAGGCTACTGCTATGCCATCAGCAGGTTACCTTTTTTGCATTTAATGAAATTTCTGAATAACCACAAACTGGATCTTCATGGAATTTGTAATGATAACCATGATCACCAAAAAATCCATCCTAATGGCCTTGGTTGTCCCCTGACTTTTCCACTGACACCACAACCAGGTCAAGTTTTCCCCTTAATTCTGTGAAATATCTCAGTATCTACAGGGTTTGTTGGCACAAGAGGTGTGCGGGTAACCATAAATGCACTGACTTTAATAACCTCCTGACAGAGCAAAAACAGGGAGGGGAGGGTGCAGCGGAGCTGCTTCCTTAGGGGTCTTAGGCTACAGCTAGCTTGATTTCCAGACGTTGCCTACCCCAACTTTAATCTATTGACACATTTAGGTTAAATTAATACTGTCTAATACTTTGGTTTATGGACAAACACCAGAAAAGCTACTGACATTTGCCTCAGCTGAAATTTGTGTTTGACGGTAGTGATCAAATGTTAGCATGCTAATACTTTAACTTCAGATGGTAAATACAGTAAACCATTCAACTCCTTTCATCTGCACCTTAGGGCGTTGCCTTTGTTAGCATATGCTAACAAAATCATTTAGCATTCAGCCCCAGCTGAGTCTCAGTATAGCGATAGACTTAGGTCTTGTTTATATTCTAGACTCAAATCACATTTAAAACAACAACAACAAAAACAATCTAAAGAGGCATAATTAAATTACACTACATCTACATGAACTGGATCAACCAGACAAAGCTCATCAATGGTCAGGCTCATGGAATACACCAGCTCTTTGGCCACAGATGAAGACCTGTAGAGAGTCAGACTACGGGGCATCACCTTCCCAGAACGACAGCCAAGTCTGTCAGATGGTGGCCTGGCAAACCCCTGGCTGCTGACAGGCCTAGGAGCTACTAGAGAGCTGCCACACCAGATCTAAAGTGCTAGGCATCCTTTGTGCTGATTTAATAACTACATAATTGAGTTAACTCCCATGTCAATTATCACAGAGCTCCACTAATTACCCCATGGCTAAAGTTAAGAGGAGAGGGAGACCATATTTTTAATCTAAACCTTGGCCATAAACACAGAGCACATGAAGGCATTTGTCCTAAAAAGGTTTTTTTTCCCTCCAGCCCGAGGCTTGAAAGCCTTCAAATAGATATTGTGGCAGTGAATAGAATCACTGAGTACTGAACTCAGAGAAACCCTGACATTCATCATGTTCCCGCTTTGGCTGCGTTAACTGAGCCTTGTAACGAATGAGTACAAAAAAATATTCAACTCATTCAGATTGAACTGCGAAATCTGCAGATTGTTGGGAGAAGAGATACAGATACAGGAGAAAGTATGAAAATATAGGACAGATATCAGTTGGAAGAGAAGATACGCTGTGATCTGCATGGTGTACCGTGCACTTGTTGGGTTTCTCTCCTGAATGGACCCTCATGTGGATAAGAAGCTTGTACCGAGCGTTGAAGGGCTTGAAGTTGCGTGGACAGCCCACCCAGTAGCACGTGAAATCCTCAGCCTTCCGCTGGTCCACATGGAGCTTTTCTATGTGCCTTACCAGCTCGTCCTTTTGCTCATAGACTGCACTACAGTTCAACCACCTGCAGCAGTGGGCCCCATAGTCCTCCAGTTCTCCTTCTTCTTCCTCTAGCATTGGGACCTGGGGTAAAAAGCTTACCCCATGCCTTGGAGGAACCATTGGAACCTGTGCGACAGGGTCTTGAGAAGGGGGCTTTATTTTGCAGTGACGTCTGTTGAGGTGGATGTGCTGATGTGAGTGGTAGGGTGGTGGAGGCCCCTGTGGAGTAGAAACTTCTTGGATAGTGCTCAATAGGACAGGCTGTAACTGTAGATGTGGTAGCAGGTTATTGGTGTTTTGGCTGCAGCTCTCTGCCGTCTTCTCCAGCGCCCCTCCTTCCTCTGGGAGGCACTGCTGCTCCACCACCATGTTAGCCATCTGGCTCTCCAGACCCCCTCCCTCTTCAAGCATCTGCATACGGCCACATTCTGTCTGCGGAGCCAGAGCCTGTGATGAGTCCAGCATGCCGTAGGGATGAGATGGGGGGATGTAGCAGCCTTTGACACCCAGGAAGTGACCGTAACCTTCAGACTGGACAGGTGAAAGTGTGAGGTGGGATGGAGAGCTGCGGGAACCGTTGATATAAGCCACGAGTGAGGTAGGAGAGGTACGTATGATGGAGTTGAAATCAATACCCATGACATCTGACAAAGGTGACATGGAGAGGGCTCTCTTCTTAGCACGAGACTGTCTGGGGCTTCCGGCATCACCTGCAAAGAGGTACGAGGGCAGGGAGGCAGAGGTGCCACCTGATACGGTCGTGCCCGACATGGCCGTGCCAGGGGAAAGGCTGAGCTGCACAGCTCCCTCACTGGCCTGAGTGGAGCTTTGCGGTAAACCCAGCGGAGGAAGCACACGGTAGCCATATGTCCAGTCATGTCTGCCACTAAACACTGACTGCGTTTCAAACAGACTCAGCGTGGTGGATGCCAGGGATTCTCTGGACAGTAGGGATCTGAAACAGATTGTTGTTATTCGTTTTTGTATCACTCTAAAGGTTTAGTAATCTCATCACCACAAACTGTTACTGATATTGCCCACCTGGCATCAGTGTGGGGAATCTGCACACTATGTGGATGTGATGGAGGAAGTAGTGCGACGGGCCCTGCCGTAAACTGCTGGCCTGTGGCACCCGTCATGGGGCTGCTGGTCACTGTTAGGTTAGCAGCAGCTGGCTGACCGAACACTTCCATGGCAGGCCCAGACACAGAGCCACCTGGAGGACACAAGCCTAGAATTTAACAAACAGAACATGCCAACAGGAGATAAATCAGTACAGTAAAGATGACCGCAGAGCAACCTTTTATTTATTCAAAAAACCTCCACTGATAAGGTTAAAGTGTTAACATAATATTACGAAACTATCAGGAAGTCTTTTATGCAAAACAAACCTAAATGCATCACATTCAGTCTGCTTTATCTGAGCTTTCTACAGAGATTGTGCATGGTGAAATTTCCCTCGCCAACCAGAGCGGGCCAGAGACACTTTCTGCTCTGTTAATCTCTAATGAGCTTTTCACCTCCTTCTACTTTTCCTCTGCAGAAAATTTGGAGACAAGTTTTATGCTTGGTTAATTATCAATAACAGGCAGAGTTTATTTTGTGCTGGAGGTTAGAATCTGAATACTGCAGTGCTAAAATAAAGTTCTGGAAACTAAAGTTACAGGTTTTTTTGCTCTTCTTCTTCTTCCTCTTCTTTTTTTTTTTAACAAACTCTGCGATTATTTAACCTTTTGCTTTTACCTCTGAAGCTGTTGTTAGCAGAGCAGACTGCTGTCTGTGATGTAGTCGACACTGTTGTGGTTGGGGGGTGATGCGTGGACACTTGCTGGCGTGGGGATGGCGTCGGCATGTTGAGTTGTTTCCCATTGGTCAACACCTGCCTGCGGAGGCTCAAGGTTGGCAGGACAACTTGGCTTCCGCTCTGTTTTCCAGAAGCAAACGAGTTTATGCCTCCTCTTTTCACTTTCTCCACGCCCATGGAGGGACTGAGATTGGCCCGTTGTGGGGACGACATGGGTATCCTGATGGATTTAGACTGGTGTCCTCTGATCAGTGTCAGGGATGGGGACACGCTGCAAGGAGACACGAGGAGCTGACAGCCTTTTCCGCTCATGGCTGAAGCTTACTCATCGGGAGGAAGTGGGTTTAAGTGGTTGCAGTTTGTGTAGTAGTTGCAAATGTGCTTTTGTTCATTTGATCATCTGCCCATACCTAGAGAATGATTCAAAAACAACAAAACATAGAACATATGGTCCTTAGGTCAAGGATGAATTTAAACATGGAATTTAAAATAAATAAATAAATAAAATTTGAATTAAACCAGCAGTGCAGTCTTTGTACTTTGAACCACCGTAAGTCTGTAGGAAACCACTCAACCACAAACAATTGTACTGTACATCATTACTTAGGTTATTGGTAAATTGTATTTAGCTAAACCAGATTATTCAGGCTCACAAATATAGCCCATAGGCCTAAATAAATAATAGCCAACAATGATAAAGTCATGATAATGACTCAGAGTTCTGTGGTGTTAGCATGATCAAAAACTCGTTTATGCTATAAAAAGTGTTTTCACTGCAATTCGCATAACAGAAGCTACTCAGTTATTAATTAATTAAAAAAACGGGCTAATAAGCTAAGTGTATCCTCAAAAAAAAACCCAACAAAAAACCAAAAGACCTTTGCTGTTAAGTTTTCCATCAAACTGCTACTTTCTGCCTTGAGTTCACCCACCTGTTGTTGTTGTTATCGTCGTCGCAAACACTTTTCCCAACGTGACATCAGGATGAACGGCTCCCTCAGTCCGCCGCACAGTTAATACAATCTGGATACCATCAGCTGTCGCACGCGCGAGCGCGTGTGTGTAGTTTGTAGTGGGTGCGCTGTGTGCACTGAGCAGAGGAGTCAAGCCTGTGAGGAGTCTGTCGGTTTGAACCGCCACGTCCCGCCTCACTCCTCCGCCAGGAACTCCTTCTCTTTCACCGATTAACCCCCTTTGGCCTTGACACAGCAGCATGTGAACGACGTCATCCCAAACTGAGCGGACTTGAACATTATTTACTTTTTTTTTTTTCGTTTAAGTTAGGGCTCTTAGGGCGCGGACAGCGTCCAGGTGAGCGCGTGCTCCGTCACACCACCATTAAAAATGTATATATTTTTTTCTCTTTGCTCAATTAACATTTTTATTACGATGGTTGATTAAAAATTGAAGCTACAAACTTTCTTAAGTTTTTACGCCTTTTCCACTTGAGATACAGCTGGGCTATAAAAAGTTCTCAATCCTGCCATAATATCAACTAGCCTAAAAAACAAGCATGAAAAACTGAAGTGGCAAAGTGAAAGAATTTTGTGCAGAAATTAAAATGTCAGATGAAAACAACAGACAACACGTTACTAGCTGCGGTGATATGAAGCTGGAAAGGGAGTGAATATATGAGACTCCTGCTTCACAGTGACCTACATGAATACATGTTTAGTTTTCTTAAATATAATATAATATAATATAATATAATATAATATAATATAAAAAATAGGCCTATAATAGTATATTCTTTCTCAGTAAAACAGCTTAAATCTTTGAAATGTTGCTCTGAAAAGAAGGAAAAGTGCAATTCATATCATTTTAAATGCAATTAATTCAGGGCATTCAGAGCAAAAGTCAAATTTGCAGGCATTTTGTGTTTGTCTCTCATATTTCTGACAAACACATTTTAGATGACGTTCTTAATGTACAATCAACTCTTTTCCATTATTGATGCCACTGAGCATTTCGACCAAATTCTCATCTGAACCCTGCACGAATCTGCTACCTGCTCTGTTTCCCCACTAACACCATCATCCTTCTTCTCCTCCTCCTCCCCTAAACCTCCACCTTGGCTCAGACCCCATTGTTCGACACTTTTCTCCCTGCTGCTGGAGTGTTTGCTCTGTAGATCTTGCTCCAGGTTGCCATGGAAACCAGCATGTTTATAGGAGGAGGGATGGTCGCTGTTCTTTGGGAACGTACATTCAAAGCGGCTCTGCCCTGCTTTCTATAATAATGATGAACGTATAGCTTAACAGACATCGATAAGATGAAAAATACATGTGTAAAAAAGACGAAGGCGACAGCTGTGTGCTGAGTGGTGAATAACTCATTGGAGTCTGCAGTCAGTCAAATTGACCACTGAGAGTTTACATTGACCAGAGTAGCACACTGTAACCAAATAAGGCTCAGTGACCTCATTGGCTAATAGACTTTTTTCACTGTATTATCTAAAATGATACAGTGTCATTTAATGAGGATGCTCTTTCTCTGTCCATGCTACCTATAAAACACTCTTTTGTTATTTTGGTACATAATTTCTATCAGATTAACAATGAAACTTTTACTTTTGTAACAATAAAAATCCAAGATCATGAATTACTGTGGTCACTTGATGACTGAGATTGATTAGAATGATTATAATCAACATAATGATTTGAATACAAAGTGGTAGTGACCTCTGGTGGAGTATCCTTACACTGCTACACTCCAAGCAAGTAAGTGGCTACATTCATGCTGTGTTTTCAGCTTCAGTTCATCACAGTGTTGCTTTTTTTACTCTCATGTTGCTAATTTGATGTCTTTTATAACATTTCACTAATGTCTTTGTTAAACACAGTAGTGCGCTGCAAACTTTTTTGTATCTCTCCATCTGTTCTGATGATGAGCTGTTCCCTCTTTTGCCAGCAGGGGATACTGTTAGTACACCGGTTGGATGGTTGCAGTCTGGTTAACAGCACCAAGTATTTTCAGATGCAGGAAGAAGAATGAGAAAAAAAAAAGAAATGTAAAGACCTAAGAAAAGACAAAGTGTGATGCTTGAAAAGGTCACCAAGGTAAGACTACACCTTTTTTACATGATTACACAAAATACTCTGCATCTTCTACAGGATCTCCATTGCTTAAAGCAGCACTTCAGTGGGCCTGCAGTTTTTTCGTCCTTTTCCCCTCATTTAAATGAGTCACGATGTGTTTCCAAATGTCAGAGTGTAACAAGATGGTAAAGTATCCCAAGGCAACAACACACGTAGCCACTTGTTGTTTTTGTCAGTAACAAACAGTGACTAAAAACTTAAATAGTGCCTTCATGTAGGCCTGTGCAGCAGTGGGTGAATTATTTTGATCCTTTAAAGTATCACTACTACATTGTGAAAGTGTAATTAAAATATCAGAAGTAAAAGAAAAGTGGTAAAATGTTCCCTGTCAATCTTTTACTATTATATCAAATGTTTTTGTATTAATAGTACTGCTGCATTACTGTGTATGTTGCATTTTACTGCTGTAGATGTTTAAGGTGGAGCTAATTTGAACTACACAAATAGTTTATTCTTCAGCAATTTCTGTTTATATTCAGTAAGATAATCATGTGTTTGTGTGTGAGAACCACAAATCTCTACAAAGTCACAAAAACAACCTGTTTTCAGGTTTGTGATGACTCATGTTGCAGTTAAGCTAAGAGGGTTTTAAACGATTTATTTAGCTGCAGAAATACAAGAATTTCAAATACGAAAAGTAACTAGTAACTTAGTAACTTAAGCTGTCAGACAAATGTAATTTTGTAAAGGATACAATAATTGCCTTTGGAAAGTAGTGAAGCAGAGATATAAAGTTGCATAAAATGGAAACACTCAATAAAGTATTGGCACTTTGAATTTGTACTTATGTGCAGCACTTAAGTAAATGTACTTAGTTACATTCCACCATTGAAAGTATATGCTGCTGTGGTTCGTGGCCTTCTTTTCGTCTCCCAAACAGTTTGGTTTAAAGCACATCTGACAAGCTTTCATTTTGTGTTGATTAGCGCCACACGTGGACAAAAGAGGTACTGCTCACTGTCGTAAAGATCTTGTCTAGCGTGAGCATTTGTTTTGAAAAAGTAACAGAAACATGTCGCTTATTTGCACAATACTAGTTCGGGCATAAACACAAAATATTTAAATTATCTAGGTAAAAATGTCCTCCTGCTTCCAACCATCAATAATAAAAAAGTAAACAGCAGATCGATCATGCTCATAAACAACAAATCATCTCTTCCGGTCTGTGTGCTGTAAAGCTTTTCATAGCGTTTCCGCTGACTGAGCAGGCCGGGCAGAGGCATTGCAAAAACAGGAAGTAATCTCCAATCTCCTCACTGATGGTCTCAGTCATGTAGGTAAGATATCATCAGTGTTAGATGTAGACTGTTTGATAACCAGTTAAAAGTTCCTCGTAGGGACTTTAAGGAAAACATTTCAGGAGAGAAAGCAGACTAACAGGTTCAGCAGAGAGGTAAAAAAGGAACTGAAGAAGACCCAATGAGCTGTAAGTGTTGACCACTTATGAAGGACTGCATTTGTAGCAGAATTAATGCTCTAATAGACTCTCCAACACTTACAGAATCCATCCGCCCCCTCCTCTGGGTGAAAGCATCAGCACTCCTGGAAGTAGCAAAGCATTCATTCTGGTGTCACGACGGGTGATTTCTCTTGAAGTTATATTACAATAGTCACTTAAGGTAATGCACACCCCGGTGGACCTGTGATTAATTAATCTGCTTTTGATTTGCTAATGACAATTCAAGTCAAACACAAGGTTAGTAAAGGCTGAGTCAATCCTTTTAACTGCAGCTGCAGAGAGGACTGTGGCGAGTGGAGGAGATATCAATTTATTGGTATCATCCCTCATTATAACGGCTCCTATTAGCCGGCGGCACCTCACATACTTCCTCCTGGCATACTAATAGACAAATACAGCTTCACACACGCCCATTTCTGAGATTGCATTAAAAGTTTCCGATAAACATTAAAATCATTAATGGTGCTTTGTAGCCAATGGTGTCAAATTAATGTTTTGTGAGGCATCAATGCTAAAACAGACTATAAATAGTGTGCTCTTGTAGTTGCAGCACTTTCCACTGTGCATGAAATACAACAGGGAGGAAAGACTCATCCATCCATCTCCTCCTCTGCTCCTCCATTGTCAGTAGCAACACTCAGATGAAGATGAGTGTGAGAGAGATGGGCTTCTGAGCGTCTTCCATCGCCATCCATCAATCTTAGTTGACTTCCCTAATAACCTTTACAGAGAAGTGATGTCTGATGGAAAAAAAAGGAAAGGACAGCCAGGAACACAGGCCTCCACGTCTCCGGCAGCAGCCTTGTCTTTTCCTCCTCCCCGCTGTGCTTTCTGAACAGGATGACTCTAATAAAAGATTGCTGACACAACAGCCCCCGTGTTTAGAGCTGCCGTTAGGCCACGGGCTTGTTTTTAATTTGAGCGCACGTTAGGGGGGTGAAGCCTCAGGATGTGGGTGCTGTATGTAAGCTCCCTCTTCCCCTTTTTGGATATTATTAACACTGCGGCTCTAGAATCACATCTAGGAAGATGAGGCCTGAGCACTGGAGCATAATCACAGGACTCTGAATCTGCCAAATCAACAGAAACGTTTCCCCGAGACTTCTGACTTCTGTATATACACAAAGGGTGAAAAGCAGCTTGGACAACAAAAGATGTGGATCAAGAGCGAAAGGGAATTTAATTTAAGTAACTGAAATCCAATTAAATGTGAGTTAGTCAACCAGAACATGATGGGGCTCAATGACAAAGCATAAGGCAATAACAATGACTCAGCTTGATAAAATGCTTGTAGAGAGAATCTTTTATCTACATATTAAACATATGCGCAAGACCTGGAACCTTTTTAGAATATTCACATAAAGACTGACCATTTTTATGAATTCAAAGTGGTAAAATTAAAAAGGGGATTCAATACTGGAGATAACCTCTTTAGACTGATAGCAAACGTTTTCAGGATGTTTGAATCACTTCTTATTTGTGCTTGTAAATGAAATTTAATGGGATTGTGTTCTGCCCTTAAAGCTGGGGTAGGCAACGTGGAAATTAAGCTAGCTGTAGCATGAGACTCCTAAGGAAGCACAACTGCTGCACCCTTTCCTCTATGTCTTTGCTCTGGCTCGCGTCTGTTTAAGGCCAGTTTACACTAAAGACTGATGACAAAACAAAACAAAACGGTTGCAGGGAAAGTTGCAGCGGTGTAAACTGATCTACCTCAGTTCGACTCAAGTCGGCTGACAGTGACGTCTGCAGCTCAGCTTATCAAGTTACCAGAAGCCAGTTTTGGAAGGTGAGGCATGTCACTTGTTTCAACAGCTAATCAGCTAATAGCAATGTCACCTGTTGCTAAGAAACACAGCATAGAGCAGCTATTAAGAACACAGACTCTCTAAAACGATTGTTGATTTGCGGAAAGGTGTCCGTCATGGTCTGAATAAAGATACATGCATGAATACAGAGCCAAGAAGAGGTACAGAAGTCTAGTGTTCTTTCAGACCACCTGCATTTCAATATGCTGAAAGGTTACCAGGGAGTTTTAGCCACATGACACCACAAATAAACTGCTTACCTCAGCTTTAAATGTACTTCATGCTTCACTGTAAATCACATAGTGCGAGTGTTTAGCTAGTCTCATATATGGCTCAGGTGATGCTTCCATGACTGCACTCATCATGGCTAAGTGGTACAGGAAATGCTTGTTGAGTGTGTGAGAGTACTTTGATAGCAGCACTGCAGCTTCAGGAGGTCTGTAGAAATTTCTTGGTGCCAGTCTAAGGTCTGACAGGGCACGTAAAACAACCTGGATGGTCCAGACATATGAGGGTGTGTCATTAGACCCCTGCCTGGAGCCCCCCGGTCAGATCCTCCCAACATCCGTCTTCATTAAAAAGGTTGCTCTCTGAGCAGATGGTCATTAAGAGCAACCTCCCTCTTCAGACCCGATTCCGACTATGCACTAGGAACAATACCTAGAGGACACCCATTGTCCCTCAGGAATCCCAGAAAATCTCACCAAAGAAGAAGAAGTGGTGCCCGACAAGGCCACCCAGTAATGATCACTCTGGGGTCTTCATCAATCTCTTTTTGAAATCTTTCAAAATAACAGCATGAAGTATGGAGATGGCTCATGAAGCGGTATGATCAATATGTCAAACCCCATGGCAACGGATAGAGGTGGTCGGAGTGACACAGCTGATACAAATGGCTTACAAAATGAGTAATATCATCAGTGCTTTCCTGCTCTGTTACTTTTTCCACTCAGACGTTTTTGTCCCTGTGTCTTCTGTGTGACTGGCATATCAATGTTTCAGTGAGACAGGCGTAGCAGGGGGACACATGAGGACACGGCCAGGTTTTTAGGAAGAGCTTGGGTTGATAAACACAGGATGATGTCAAAGTCAAACAGGGCCTGAGGCTTCACTGGCCTCAGTTCACCTGTGGTGGAATGTAACCATTTACTAAAGTACTGTAAACAGAGACGACATAAGTACTCTGAGTTAAAGTTCTGCATTGAGATTTTTACATAAGTGACTGTACAAAAACACTGGCATCAAAATATACTTAAAGTAATCATTATGAAGAATGTCACATTTAAAAATTCTATATGTTATATATTTGATTACAAATATTTATGCATTAATGTGTACATCACTTTAATGTTGTAGCTGGTAAAGGTGAAGCTAATTTCAAGTTTAAATAAGCTAATATGCTGGTGGCTAAGCTACCAAGCAGATAATTCCCTCAGTTTCTAATGGTACGTCATCATTTATTTGTTTATTAATCTGCATTTAAACAACTACTGACTAAAGTTAGTAGATAAATGTAATGGACTAAAAAGTACAATATTTGCCTCTGAAATGTAGTGGAGTAGAAGTTTACAGTAAAGTAAAAGTACCTCAAAAATTTTTTGAACTGCAGTTCTTGAGTAAATGAACTCAGTTACTTTCCAACACTGAATGTGATGTAAGTACAGATTTGGGGTACTTGTACTTAGTGTTTCCATTTTATACAAGTTAATACTTCTTCTCCACCACATTTCAGAGAAAAATGTTGTACTTTTGACTCCATTATATTTGTCTCACAATTTTAGAAAGTGGTTTCTTTTTAGATTACAATTTTTTCATACCTTTTTTGCCTAATCAAAACAATGCATCTCCAAGTTTGTTTCGCTGTGAAATGGTTCCATCAATGTTCAGTAAACTGTATTTATACAGCTTTTTTCCTGGTGTTTCGATAACCTAGTGCGCTTTGCAACATCTGCATTCACCCATTCACACACTCTTGGTAGAAGGCCTTTCTACAAAGTGCCAACCTGCTCATCAGGAACTCATTCACACACATTCGCACACCGATGGAGCAGCCATTCGGGGTTCAGTTTCTCGCCCAAGGACGCGCCGACATACAGACTGCAGGAGTCTGGGACTGAACCACCCACCTTTCGATATGCAGACGTTGTGCTTTACCTCCTGAGTCACAGCCGCCCCTTAGACGAAAAAACCTTTCCTACTTCTTAAGCTGAATAAACTATTTAAAACCCTCTTGGATTAGCTGGAAAATGCATTTTCATGAAGCTGAAAAACAGGGCTGAGCTCATGAAAAGATGACTTTTTAAAGATAAGAAGTTCTTTAAGTACAGCAACCCTACAATCATATGATAGATCTTATTGAATATGATTGATGGCTGTGAACTGAAGAATCCAAAAGAAGGGAAAGTAGTTAAAATGAGCAAAAACTTAAACATGTATAGAGTCAAATGGAACATAGATATTAATGCAGCAATAATATGAATCATTCAATCATTAATCAAATGGCATCACAAATTTAAAAAATGTAAATTTAGCTGATAATACTGGCATTGTTTTTTGCAAATGAGCACTAATGCTTGCAGTTACATGTTTTCACAGTTTGGAACAGATACCTCTACTTAAGTTTAGGATCTTATATACTTCTAGAATACTTCTGGAGGAAAGTGTCTCTCCTGTGGATAGTTTGTGAGCCTGAACCAAACATGTCTTGCCTGCAAATCTGATGTATGAAAATTCTCACACCGACTCAAATATCGAGTGAAACTCCAGTAAAACAGAGAAAGAGGTCACAGGTTTTCAGAGGTGATTTGTGAAGTTGTAACTCTTGAGTCCAATATGAGTAATGTCAACGTCATCTGCATTTTAGTGGAGTCGGCGTCATCATCAGTATCTCCGGCGGCAGCCACCATGGATCCCAATTACTGCAGTAATCACTCCCTAGCTGAGAGCACCGGTTTCAGACAGGGTGAAGTATTATCCATCTTCATCATATTCATTATCAGGCAGCAGACGCAGGTGTCCTGCCCTCCCACTGCTCCACACCATTAGTGACTGATAGACAGTGGCAATATAGTGCTTTTGCTCCATGGAACACGCCCACATACGGTTTTATTAAAGAGAAAAAGTCTTAATTTAAACAGGTTGTTGTAATGTGAATAGGGTTTTCTGATTGTGCACCATCTATTTTTCACCTGTACAGTAATTGTCACGGACATCAGGTTGACTGTGTCTGCAGCACAGGCAGGGTCAAATGTCACACAGCGGGGGGTTTGCAGCACATCATCTGTTCTCCTCTGATTATCCTCTGCTGTCTCTCTAACAAGGAGGGTCAGTGTGACAGACGTATAGTATCTCTGTCTGCGTCAAAGAGGTGACATCGTGCAGTGGCAGTCAGTGGTGGCATTTTTGTCACCCATCCATCCACCTCATCCTGGGGGAAAAGGGCAGCTTGCTCCCTGCTGGAGGCGTGCGTTTTATGAAACGGGGGCGCGAAATAGAAATAAAACGCGCGTGCTAAGCGGTGAGGGTGCTGTCAGCACGGAGACAACGGAGGCGATCAGGCCATCGTCTGCGGTACATCCAGCCGTGTATCAATTTTGGATTTTCCTAAACAAGTTTAGACCCAAATAGTGACAGCCAAGGGGGGCAAAACTGGCTAAAAGCCCTACAAACAAAATTGGAGTGAAAAGTAGATACCCATACATGTTTGATCTCGTGGAAATAATACATAACCAATAAGCAAAATAGTATTTGTGAATAATTTAATGATTTCATATATCTATATATATAGTATGATACATATGTCCACCAAATTTCATCCATGCACTTGAAAATGTGCACAGGGGCTGCAGTTTTAGGGGCGCTAACAGGCCAGTTTTCGACGCCCCTCTGCAAAGCCAACAAATTATGTAAATTTTCACTACGCCTGAGCAGTTTGCCAAGTTTCATGAGTTTTTGAGTATGTTAAAGCTGCCAAAAAGGCAATTCACTGTGTAAAATAATAATAATTCTTTGAATTACAGTATGGTCCTCTCACCGTTGGTGCTTGGGCCCTAATAATGCATCCCAGCACATCTCCACTTTCAAAGGGGATTAAACAACCTCGCCCTCAAGAAAAAACAAAAACTGTGTATGAGTTCATTACAAGTTTTTTTCTTGTTGTTACTTCTCCCCCACCTCGTGTGGCCTTTCCAGCAGTCTACCTGAATAAATCAGCGAGTGCGCGGCGGCTCTGTGGGTTTCAGCTCGGGGCCTCAGTGCGCCTCATCACCTCACACACTGCCGGTGTGTGTGCACTGTCGCACAGTTGCGCGGATGCACCGCGCTGTATTCACTGTCAAAAATTTATGCATCTGGATGTTCAGCCAGGTGGAAACAACCTCATGACCAAGCAAGGTCAGAGGGTTGTCGGTACAAATCCTTACAGGTTAGAGGGGGCTGATTGAACTGGGTGTGCAGTATGACTGAAGAGCAAAATCCTGGAGACAGGCAGCCACAGCAGCGTCATTGTGTGCTGTCGTGGGCCTCTGGTCATGGCAGCTTACTGACAACACGATGAGCTTCAGCCGGCAGTGCCGAGCAGCTCTGAAGTCCGGCCGTCATTGTTTCATCGCAGTGAAAATGTCTCTCTGTTCCGTGCTGACACAACAGCACAGCGGTTATCAACTCCCTCCATGTGCTGCAAAGTAACTGTCCGTACTAGTACTCTTACTCTTGAGGCTTTGTAAATCCACCACAGCAGCCATTTAATGAGCAGCTGGATTTAAAAAAGCGTAGCTGTATCACAGCTCCACTGAGGTCAGCACATTCATGCAGGTGAGCATCGCCAACTTGAAATAAAATTCTGGTTCTGACACCCACCAACGCTTTCTGTTTTATGTACAGCCTGTTGGTCACACCAGGCTGTTGATTCCTTTATTTTCCTGTAAATCTGTCAGGCCGCGGTTTTCCTGAAGTGACTGTAAAGTCAGATTCTGCATAAACTTTCCATCAGAAATGAATTCTGATAAATTTATCTGTCGACTGATGCTTCTTTTTGTCAATTCTTTTTGCAACTAAGCATCAGAGTTAGTGTGATGCGTATGACGTTTCTTAAGCTACTCATAGATCTATTTATTCTTTTGTTAGTTAGTTTGTTTTATTTATTCAGGCAAATACAAAGCGAGTATCGTATAGGTCTAAACAGGTGCTGTACATGTGACTTTGTTAGTATTTATTAGTGTGACTTTCACCTAGGAAGTATTTTTTGTATTTTATGTTTTTCTTTTTGTTAGTTTTTTTAAATTAAGAATTTAGAATTTTAAATGTTTTAAAATATCATGTGGCAGCTTTGTTCACCCGAATATCTATTTTACTGCACAACAAAAACTCACACTGCTCACAGTCACATGCTTAATGCTTTGCTTCCTCTCATATACACGGCAGCATTCACAGCTTTAGAAATAGGAAAAGTGTCAATTTTTTTTCATGTTTCTTATCAGTGAATACCTGTTTTTTGTAGTTTTGATGACAATGTTAGAGCTGTAATAAATCTGTAAAGTCACTCTATCAGTGACAGTGCCTGCAGAATGACGTCTGGACCTTGTTTGGATATTTGTTCTTCCACATACGTGGCTCACAGCTGGTTGTGTCAGTAGCTATTGCAAATTTTTACAGAATTTTTAGAAACAAGCAAAAGAAAATGCACATTTATGTGTGTTTCCATCCATTACTGTTATGAGAATAGTAGGAGTAAGTTCATTGAGGTAAGCAGTAGGTGGCGCAACATTTTCCAGTCAGGTGTCATTTACCACAGCAGATGAAGAAGCAACTCATGTCAGACAACTCAAATCTAAACCTTTATTCACCAGATCTGTTTCCATTTACACTTTTTCGATACGCCAACTTTTCCACCGCCCTCAGGAGTAAAAACCCTCTTGCGATATTTTAGGATTTTTTTTAGATTTTCTGTGTTTCCATTGAGGTGTTTTTATGTGCAAATTGAAAATGTTCATAAAAACAGGCTGATGAAAACCCAGCTAGTGTCTCACATTGTGAAATATATATAGGTTTTCCATAAGAGACCTTCTGCCAGGTTAGATGTGTTAATATCAATACTACATGAATTTAGGCACATCTATATTATTAAAGAAAGAGTGAAATATACAGATAACCGAGAAAAGTATGAAGCAGCAGCACTGTGTGCACTCAGATCCCACTGCAGGTGAGAAACTGGCACAGTTTTGTTGACTGTGTCCAGCAGCAATGTCAGAGCATCAACATGCTAGCTCCATTTACACACACACTCAAGCACGCGTTACGAGAGGACTGGTGACCTGGCACGCTGAAATTCAGGACAGAAAATTCAGACTTGCGTTTACAAACAGCGCACTCAAACAGTTTCTGGAAAATGTAAAGGTGGCCGTGCATGAGGGCTTTAATTTTATTATAATAATAATAATAATAAACTTTATTTATATGGCACTTTTCATACACATGTAGCACAAAGTGCCTCACAAATAGAA
>JAQFJB010000011.1:12275746-12290871 GCA_029874875.1 Naso minor | reverse complement strand
ATTGTCATATCAAATATGAGCTCAGGACTGTCCAACAAAATTGCATCTATAAATTATGTTGAAGGTAGTTTCATTTTATCTGCAAAGCGAAATGGTCTTGCAAGCCAATCACACGCTGCCAATCCCAGGGACACAGTCATATAAAAGCTCTTTCTATTATTAAATGGGTATATCATCTCTGACAGTGACAGTTGAGATGACAATGACTGCATTACTCACAAAACACCTTTAATTTCTAAGTGAAGAAGAGTTGACTTATTGTTACTTGCAGTGATAAAGCTTTGTATTGTTTTTAGAATGGAGCCTGGTTGGCTGTAGTAACCAAACTGTCTACGGTGTGGGTTAATTTTTAATAGGAAACTAGCACTGTTGTCCAAGTTAGTCTGAGTATGAATTATTGTTTGATCATTAGGCAAATAAACAAACCATTTCAGCATCCAGCGCATGCACAGCTATAGAGGCCGTAAAAGGAATGAAGTTTAGGTTGGGTGATTTTTTATCAACTTCTCCTTTTGTTCATTTCAAAGCTTCCTGATGCACAGCTGCTTCATTTGAATATCTACTGCACCACATATATACTGCAGTGCACCTTGGATGTCAGCGTGTCGTTATAGCTGCACTACGCACATTTTTTGGCCATAAATGAAGCACACCCGCTCCTCCACCTCTGTAATAGGTTGTTCTGTAGAGCTTTACAGATACAGGCATAGTGGACCGTGTCCTCCTCGGGCCATTTGACTCCTCAGGTGCCACTCACTCTCCTCGGCCCAGGGGACGAACTGATGCTCCGTGGCTGCCCTCAGCTGAACACACACGCACACACTAAAAAAGAAAGGCCTGAAAGCTGATGATGACCTATTTCACTGCATATCTTCCATAAATTACTCCATTAACACCTCCAGGACAGCACCACTAAAAGCTGCAGCTTCAACATCTGCTTCTTCGGCGTTACGGAGCGCACACGCAGGTTTTGGCCCATCACACAAGAGCGACAGGGTCCACCTGGCGTAGACTCTCTCTCTGGTTTATTATCTGCTCACCGGCTGGGAGAATGGACTCCGTGCAGTGGCTGTATGTGTGTGTGTGTGTGTGTGATGAACTGAAGTTGTTTCAGAGAGGAATTAAATGATTCTTCGTCTGAAATGGATTGGCATTATTAACACAACCCAAAGAAGAAACAAAGTTCAGCAGAAAGGCATTTTGTCTTGCTTGCACTATAGTCACACACTTTGCTACTGAGATGAGATCATAGTGAGATGAAATAGATTTAGAAGTGAAGCAAAATGTGATGATCAGTAGCAATACACAAGACAGAGAGCTGATAGTTTTCTGTATAGGGGAATATATGAAAATGCAACTAGGGCATCCGAAAAGTTTGAATAGTGGTTTCTGGACTTTAAACTTTTCCTGACTGTCCTGTCTTACTTTGTACTGTTCTGAAGCTCATCTTCCAGGATGTTTGGTAAAATGTCCATGAAGATTGCAGATTATCAAAAGAGGGTCCAATTTGAACTTAAAGTCCTTTAATATGACTCTCCTTGCGGTTTCAGTTCGAGGCTAGTGATTGAGGGAGAGAGGGCCTTTGCTATTAAAGTGCCATACTCTGGAACAGTCTACCTGAGGACATCGGGTTAACCAGCTCAGTGACCAATTTTGAGCCTCTTTTTAAAACCTACTTTTATAAAAAAGGATTTTTATCTTAATAAGGAAGCAGGGTAGTGCATCTATCGTTTATTTTATTTATGTCCTGTTCTTTTATGCCTCTTGCTGGCTTGTTTGTCATAATTTGTCTTTTTATTTCAGATATTTCTAGATTTGTTTTCAAGCTCCCAGTGTTTTTTTTAAAATTTATTCGTATGTTCCCCTGTTTCCTGTTTCATTTTGGTACTTGCCATCTTGTGTTACATCCTTCATCCTGTCGAGTTTCCCTCCTGTTTGACTTCCTGCCCTGCCCTTGTGTGTTTCACCTGTGTTGATTACCCCACCTGTTCCTCGTTGCTCCCTTCGTTCAGTTGTTGTTTCCCCTCTGTCTTTGTCAGATCGTCTGTTTTTTAACCTCTGTTCCTGTCCGTGTTGGTGTCCTTGTGCTTCTTCTTTTACGCATGAATCTATAGATTGTTTTTTATTTTCTGTATTTTTCGTACTATTTCTATTGCCTCACTTATTCCTTAGTCATTTTGTGTAAGTGTCTTGCTTCAGGGTCTGCTTTTGTTTAACTTAGACATTGTTGCTCCCATTGTATTTTGTATTGTACTTTTGTTTCTCATATTTGTACGTCTTGCATTTACAAGCACTTAACCATGTTAAGAAAAGTGCCGCACACATATAGATTATCATTAATCTATGGGATGTGTAATGGTGTATGTTTGACTCACAAAGTCTCACCCAGCCAAAAAACATAGACATACTTTCATCTATCATTTTAAATGGAGCACAGAGGGGAAATATTCACAATAAAGGGAATTCAGTCTTTATTATTATTCAGTGTTTTAATTTTTATAACCTTAAGATATTCAGCATGCACGACAGATTTGCAGTTTTTACTCATTTTGCAGGAACACTGCAAAATGAGGTGCTTTGCTGTAGAGGTGCTTTATTGTGCTGTGTTTTATTTTAGCTGAAAAAATGCTGAACAAAAGAACAAAGGCGAGAAACAAAAGTAGAGCCAGCCTATATATTTTTCTCCTCGACACTCAAAAGAATTAATCTCTCAAACTGTTTTGACAAGTGACCCTGTGGGGGGCTGCTAATGTTATGGCAAGGGACCCTATTTAAGTAGCCCACATCTCCGCGTCTTTTTTTCTCTCCAAACTGAGTGATCTAATTATTGCATGTTAAATGGGCATCTGCTAAATGGTGCATATAATGATGCGCTTCCACAGAATTAAGTGCCTGCCTGCCCTGCTGCTGGGGCTAACACACAAATTGGCCTTCTTCTGCTCTATCCTCCTTTTGTTTCCTCCTCCCATCCCTCATTTGAGTTCTGGGGGTAACCTCTCACAGAGACATGCCTCAGGTTCTCCCTGGATTAATGACTGCAGATGAGGTGAGTTTTGGTCTCCTACCTCTGTCACTTCAACTTGGGGAGACTGGAAGAAGTGTAACCGAGTGCAAAAGATGAGTAAATCTCGAATAAAGGTAGACTCGTCAGTTGTTTTGTGACGTTCACAGTTATTCTGTGAGCAGGATTTCATGACATATTGCAAAAACACTTCAGATCGTCTTGACTGACATATGAGGAGATTATTCTGTTTGTCTCTCCAAACTCCTTTGCTGGACAAGACTTACCGTGAGAACCAATTTTGCCAGTGGTCCACGTCTTGTCCCATCCTTCAGATTCAGCTCCGCTGTGTAAATATCAGCAGCCAGCATCATGTCTGCTCTGTTTCAGTAAAGCCTCGGCTATGTTTGCTGACATTTATCTATATCTGCTGCCAGAGAATAACCTTTCTGAGTTATGAGAGGCTGTCCAGGGCTGCCTGTTTAAATGTCGTAACACATAAGTTCATTATCTGAACTCCTGGGACGAGGCTTAAGGGCCCCATCTGTGATTCAGATGTAAATAAAAGGGTCGCCCCCCCTACCACCAACATTCAAAATGCAGCACTGGAGTCAACTGTCAGCAACAAACAGATTGGACAGCAGCAATATTTATGTTGTTAAAGTTGCAAAGAATATGTTTTCATGCTGAGGCCTTGTGGTAATTTTGGCACCAGATGAACGGTCTCACAGCTGTTTGAGCTCATAATGCTCAGCGAGTCAATGGGCTGTGCTGCGGCTTTGTGTGAAAACACGCTTTGCCTTTTTGATGTAGATTCATAATTCATCTCTGTGCCTTCAGGAGGTGCTGTTGTACCCATTACTGTGAAGGGTAGCTCAAAATTCTGCTGCATCTCTCCACTGTATTGGTAGGAAGTGGCTGACAATCAGACAAAATATCAAAATTATTTCTGGATGCATTTGACAAAAATATTTCTAATGTTAGAACACTTTTAAATATAAATTCCCTCCCACAAAAGAAAACTCCTGACTTTCCCATCTCCACTTTCCTCTTCACTGGATTACTGTATAATAAAACTGCATAGTTTCCTCATGCCTACATGCCCTCTCTCTCCATTTTATAGAATAAAACCAAGTCACATGACCTCAGTCTTGGTGATTAATGACAGACACAGAGGGTTACTGTGTGTTCTTATCATCTCATTAATAGACACGACCATTTGTCATAAGTCGCAAGCTCAAATTAGGCATCATTAACTATGACAAGATTGGAGGATGAAGTGGTTTTAATAATAATGTATAATGTATAAGAACATTTATTAACAGGTATAAAACACATGCAGTATGTTCTTTCTTTGTGAGTGAGAGATTATGACGTGTATAGGTGCAAGCTACATTTCTGCAAATGACTGTATTCGATCCTTATGACAGTTAAATGCAAAAGAGGGGCAAAAAAGGCAATTAAATAAAACAGAAGAGCAAATAATTTAGGTATGCTGAGCGATTAATAGTGTCGTACATATCAGTAAATTCAAGTGCTTACAACTGTGGCCATGGCAGATGGCTAATAAAACCTCCCATAAAACACTAAGCATACTATAAATGTTTCACAGTTGTGTTTCTTAACCTCTAGTATGTGCAGTTACCATAACTTTGTGGTCTCATTCCCACATTAAGTCCCAAACTTCATGGAATAATTGTTGTGTTTTGACCCGACAGCATAAAATCAGCTCCTTAATTATTTTATGGCTCTATAAAAACTATTATAATATTGAATGATTTCTTTAAAAAATGCAATGATGTGATTAAAGGAACATACCGGCGTCACCTCATGTCACTGTGATGTCGACATCAGCCATATAGGTTACATAAACCCCACGCTTTAACTTTATGAGATATCATGTTTGTTTGCAATTTGTCCATATTCAATAAACATTACAGAAAGTACCTAAAAATGTGTGATAGCGTTTGTTAATAAAAATGTCTGTGTTAAAATCCTTCTTCAGGCTAATATTTGAGCTACGAAGGCAACATGTGTAAGGAACTATTTTTTCAGGCGTAATAACATTCATCGTAGCGGCTCCCAGCTCCCCTCTCTCTTTCGCTCAGTGATCTTTGACCAAATAAACGCAGACATTCTGTTTAGAAGGGTAAATTACTTATACCCAGCGACTTTCTTATGTCCTATATTGTTTCTATACCCTGTTTCAACATGAAGGGCAGTGAAATGGGTTTAAAAATGCTTTCTGAGATCTACAAAAGTAAACACACGGCCAAATTTTAAGAACATTTGTAGAAAATAGGGGCGATCTCTGCCAATGGTGAGAAGTCAGAAACAGACTGGCATGGTCCTTTAAGAAAATAGTGCGGACGCTGCTTTTTATTGTCGATGTTTGGTTGTTGCATTGTCCTGCTTGTGTTTTTCTTTGAAGAAAAAACTTGAATAAACAGACTATTAAAAAAAAGAAAGAAAAGGAAAAAAAAACAGCGATATCATCTACAGTAAATAGCCTAAATTTTAAGCAGAAGCAAGAGCAGGTTTAGTTCTTGAACAAAAACAAGAGGCGGGTGACTGGGCCTGCGCCGTGCGGTGCTCATCCTCCGCCTTGTGCCATGTCTAGCCTGGTTGGCAGGACCCGGGAGCTACTGGGAAACGCGTGAGGCCTCAAGGCAGCAGACTGGAGCTGTACACTCCACTGCTTCTGCATGCTGAGGACAGCTGACACACGCTGGTATTAAGACAGACACGTCAACGGTCCAAAGTTGCAGAGAGGTGAAGCCGCTCCAAAAACCTGCCTGTCGCCCGCTACATGTCTCCCATCCATGCAGCCAAGTGTCCTGGCCACATGCTGCATACAATGAGCATGCATTAATGCACAACAACAAAAGAATATACAGCCTCAAACGCACACATGAGGACATGCAGCTACAGACAAAGAGAAGAGAAACACACACCAAAGCGAGCCTATCACAGAGTCAGTTAGTCATGGTCCAACAGAACTGTTGTCCCGACCACATGTTCTGACCACATGTATTGACCATATCTGTTGACCTGAAGTGCTGCTCGCGTGGGGTTCACCGACTGTGCTGCCACACTGGAATGGATTAGCAGACAGCAGGCCTGACAGCTTGGTTTGGTTGCTATCCTGCATGGTTGCCATCCTGCCTTGAGCGCTGCAGATGCCACCTTACTAGTGGCCGCGGCGAATGTGTTGTGAAAGGTGAAGATACTTTACTGCTCGCAGACCCCAGCTTTAAAAATAAATTTAAACCATTCCCCATCATTTTTTTATGACGACTGTAAAGTTTTTATCATATCAATCTGAATCATACTGCGCAGTTGAAGTAAAAAGGCGTCATAAAATTACACAAAGATTTCAGGAAAAATGTTTTATTATGTCACAGTTCAAGTGTGTCTCACGCAAAAAGTGAACAGTGTTTTTACTGGTCCAGAAGATATTACACAGGCATTATGGCCCACTAGAGAGCATCTTATGGAGAAATTCGCAAGCTCAAGGTCGCTCAGGTTTTACAGCACACACAACAATAACCCACCACAAACAAACAAGTCTCACATGGAAACCAATGCTGCATTCGCTCCTTTGATAGCTTCTCATGGGAGTCTGTGTGTTTGCACGCACGACCGGTAAAGATGCCTTAGCTGTGAAGGTCACCTTCAGTGGCTTCCCCGGGTTTTTACCTGCACTCCGCTAGCGAACATGAAATCCATCACCTGGCACCACCATGGTAATAGACTCATTTTTTCTGGCGGCCGGTTGTCGGGGAGATTCACGAGGGACACAGGTGTAGTTTCCGAGCAGTGAATAATTGACCCTGTGCCAGGAGGGGATGAGGAGGTCATTGCTGCCAATGACAAAGAGGACACCCCTGAGCCTGGACATGCAGGGTCTTTGTGAATGGGTGGTAGAGACAAGAGGGCACGGGGCAATGACGGGAGACAGACGGACCATTAAAGGACAATACCAGTGTTACTACATGTCATTGTCCTCTGTCTGCATCGACCACATGGGTTACATAAACCCCACAGATTTTTACCAAAATAACTTTATCTATGAGATGTCGCGTTTGTTTACATTTTGTCCATATTTAATACACTTTATAAAAAGTACCACAAAATGTGAGACAACTTTTGTTAAAAAAAAGTTTGCGTCAAAATCCTTCTTCACTTTAATATTGCAGCTTGGAAGGCTCGCCTGTAATTAGCTATTTTTCTCGGCGTGATAACTTTATTCTCAACACCTCCCAGCTCCCCTCTCTCTCTCTCGATCAATGATTTTTGACCAAGTAAACACAGATGTTCTCTTTAAAAGGGTGAATTACTCATACTTAGCAACGTCCACGTGTTTCTATACCGTGTTTCAACATGAATGGCGCTGAATGGGGTTTGAAAATGCAGTCTGAGATCTACAAAAGTAAACACGTTTGAATTTTAACATCATCACTTATAGAAGATGGAGTGATCTCCTTTAAAGCCTAACGAAGGAACTCTCATTTTGTGTTGACTGCAGCAGTGCGTGTGGACAAAAGCGGTACTGCTTACTGTTGTAAAGATCTCGTCTAGTGCGAGCATTTGTTTCGGAAGAGAGCGACAGAAAAACGGCACTTATTTCCACAACACCAGTTCTGTCATAAACACAAAGTGCTGAAATTATTTTTAAAAAAGAAAAGAAAAGAAAAAAAAAAAGAAGAAAGCCTTCAGCTTCCAACCATGAATAGTAAAAAAAGAGAACGGCAAATTGATAATGCTCATAAAAAACAAATCGTCTCTTCCAGTCCGTGTGCCGTAAAGCGTTTCGTAGTGTTTCCGTTGACTGAGCAGACTGAGTAAAGGCATTGTAAAAGACAAGATAGTAATCTTCAGTCTCACTGATGGACTCATTTGCCAATGTAGGTAAGATGTGAGGCATCAGTATTAAATTTAGACTCCGTCATAAACCAGTTAAAAGTTCCTTGTATTGACTTTAAAGTTATTGAGAAGAGAGAAAGGGAGTTGGAGAAACTGCACGGGAAAAAGAGGTGGAAAACAGGAAAAGGGAACGGACAGATTGAGTCGCAAAGAAGAGAAAATAAGCAGAAATGCTTTCCGTCATTTATTATGTTTTATTTGCTTGTTATTACAGTCAGCTGAATGCAATGTCCCACGCCTGTTAAATGTGTGGTTATTTTAGGCGGTTGAATTTGTGATGCCAGCGTGTTTAAAGACAGAAGGCGGAGTCGCTCGCCAAGAAGCATTACTTTTACTGCCACCACTGAAAAACGACAGAAAACCTCATCCATCATTTCTTTTATTCAGCAAATACCAGAAAACTGGGAAAGTTATGTCTCTGGTCAGAATCTACAATATGGAAACTTTTATCAGTTCTATTATTTTTCTAAGCCCATAAGTGATTTACAATGAAGACCTTGAAATCTAATCATGTGTTGACACTTTTTTAAACAAGCTCGTAACAGTTAATAGCATACAGCAGTTAAACTCATACAGTAAAGAAGAAAAAAAAACAGCAATTCAGACTCAGAAATGAAGAGTCAACAGTCTTTTTTTTCCTCAGCAGAGCAGAGAGGATATGACTCGATGTGTTGTGGATATTAACGTGCAGTCTGGTCTTGCAGTGAATTTACCCACAGGCCACAGGGTCTCCGCATCTACACATGTGATGTTTGAGCTCCAGGGCCAGACAGAAATCTGTGCATGACAGCAGAGTTGGCACACCATCTGAAAATGATGTCAGAGCCACGATGCCGTCCTGCTGTTCACACACTTCACCAAGCTTTTCTTTTCTTTTCTGCCTTTTTCTTTTGTTTTCTTCTCTTTTCTTTTTTCTTTTCTTTTCTCCTCTTTCATTTTGTTTTTCTTTTCCTTAGTTTTTTCCCCTTATCTTCTTTTCCTTTTGTATCTTTTATTTTGTTCTCTTCCTCTGGTGTCTTATCTTTTGCAAACTTTCTTTTCTTAGCATTTTACTTGTCTTCCCTTTTCTTTTCTTTCTTGATTTTATTTTGTTTTGATTTTTTTTCCTTTTCTGATATTTCATCTTTTCATATTTTTTTTGGTCATCTTTCTTTTCCCTGCATTTCATTTTTTTTCTTCTTGGTCTTGTCTGTTCTGATTCTGGTGTCTTTTCTTTTCTTCCCTGTCTTTCTCTTTCTCTAATAAAGTTTATTTTCTTTAAGAAGGTTTTGAATGTAGGCTATGTACATATGTGTGTATTTATCTGTGTGTATATATACTAAAGATCATATGTCAGCAAGTGAGTTAACAGATGAATATAAGATATTTAGATTATTAGTTAGAAGTGGAGGAGAGGAAGCATTAAAATATTCCTTTTTAACATGTAACCTCTTTGTATTATTTATGGGGGTTTTTTGGTTTGCTTTAGGTTTGTTGTCTTTCATTTTCTTTGTATTTTTTTCCTCTTGACTGTTTATTTTTGGTTTTTACTTCAATATATCTTCAACATACACAGACATTGATGTGACTTTTATGCAGATAAAATTGGTCACATTAGAGAAGATGTTTTTCTAATGTAATTTCACTCCTCTGAGACCTGCAGTTTATCTGTTTTATGCACACAGATGCTGTGACTTTGTTGAAGCTGAGGTCATTAAAGAGCAGAGTGTAATAATGAGAAAACTGGCATAATTATTTAAATTGTCTTTCAGGATATTTTTTAAAAGCATCTCCTTATCTGAGGCAGCAGGCAGCTTCTGCTGTTTCTCTAAATCCAACACCTGAGATTCTTCATTGTGCTCTCCAGCAACTGTAAGCAGATAACTCTGCTCTCCACAAAAGGGCTTTGGGGAAAAATAGAAACTGTTCAAAAATAATGATAGCAATATTCTAAAAATTATTTGAGCCCAGAATTGCCTCTCTTGATTTAAGACCCACAGTAAAATCTGTGATTTATTGCCCTCCTAAACCCTTCCAGATTTTAAGTATTCTGCGATTATTAATCAGTCTAAGAGCCAAAGAAAGAGCTTCTCTTCCTTGTTGATCTACACCTTCTGCTACTGCTCCCAAAGGTGTTATAAACTAATTTGTTGTCCTGGTTCTAAATTTTCCTCTGAGTATTTCATAATATGCTGCTGCTGGAGGATTTCTTTTTGTTACCAGGAGTTTTCTCTTGATTAAAAAATACCAAATACATCCTTAAACTGCTTTATTCTCACAGTTATATAACATGTTGCCCACGGAGACTGAAGCATCCCAGGTACGTTTTTGCCTTTGATAAGAAACCTGCCTCATCAGGTCAGGTTTTGGACATGATAATGAAGAGTTGTTGGAGAATCACTGCCGAGGCTCAAAGGCAAAGCCGCGGCTGATTAATCCCGCACCGGAAGTCTTTCGCTGCAGATTGTGAGTCAGCTGCAAGTCCTTCAGGTCTCTGGATTCTGATGATTAAAATGACCCAGCGTTTGGACATTTTCATTTCAAAGATGTGTTAATAGTGTTTTTATATAGCTGAGCTGAAGGTCTTTCACTGCAGAGGCTTCATAATCAAATGTTCAAGGTGTGCGGATGTGCTCCGTTTGCTTTCCCCTGTTTAATTGACCTCATTGTTAAAGCATTTTACAAGGTCAGAACTTGAAACTTGAATTTTTATTTCTCTCTACAATGGCTCAAGTCCTGTCTTATAATATGCTGTGTATTGTGGTCCTGCTAGATGTGTCCCAGAACTTTGACATTTCATAGATCCACTCAAAGAAAGTCATTAAAATACCAAAACAAATATATAAATGAATTGGTGAAATGGCAGGAAATCTTAGAAGTAATCTGTAAACTGACAAGAAACATGTCAGTTGGCAGTGGAGAGGCAAAAATATGATTTTTTCAGAGACAAAGGTCTTTTTCAAACGCCAAATATGCAGAGGTGGGTAGCCAAAAATGTAAGAAAGTGAGAGTGCTGTTACTTTAGAACAGTATGACTTAAGTAGAAGTAAAAAGTAGTTATCCAAATACTGAGTAAGAGTAAGAAAGTATTTTGTGAAAAAATCTACTCAAGTACTGAGTAACTGCTGAGTAACTTCTGATTTATTGTTTCAATAATCAGAGCATGAACGTAATCAAATAGACAAATTATAAAATAACAATGTGTAAATTCAAGCTTTGCCAAACATGATCCCTTTAAGTTTTTACAAAATAACATTAATTAAGGCAAATCCAGTCACAAGAAACACTATATGGGACAATATATTGGATAATTAATCCTCGGACTTTGGTAGTCTGTAGTTCAAACATAGTTTGAAAGTGAGGTCAGAGTTGTTTTGCCTCAGGGGTCACGCTGCTGCTGTTTGTGTAACCACCAGTTGCTGATGCTCTAGTCTCTATAAACAGACTCTACATACACTGAACGTAGAGTCTATATGCAAGATAGGGCGATCTTGGTACCGGAAAAGCCCTGGTTTCCGGTTGTAGTCTTTTGTAGCCCGCGTAATTAACGGCGGACTGTTAACTGTTAACGGCACGTAAACTGGCTACTTGTGAAAAGATCCACTGGTAGATGTAGTCTCTCAACTACAACTCCATTCTCGCGTTGGACTGTAAACAGTCGGACCGTAAACAGACACGCAGAGAAGGAAGTCGGCAACGGAAATTCACCTCCTCCAAAGGTAGCCCAAGAATAATGGGGTTTGCCCCCGGAGGCCGTATTACTGTCTACTGGAAGTCAGATGGCGAAAGCAGCCGATGGGTTCCGAGATTTCTGATGCTCAGTTCAGACTATAGGATTTTATCTTGCTGTCTGCAACAGTTTTGAGAGACTGTGGGCAATATGCCTCAGATTGTAGGCAAATGAGAGTGCGCTCCTGTGAGCAACGGTCGGCATGTGTGAGCTGTTCAAGGACACAATCATGAGCTCGTCGACAGCATGACGCAGTGTTGCAGGATAACTGGCGTGCTAAATATTTGGCCCAGTCACAGGTGTGCAGGTACCAGAGATAAATCAGTGCTGCCATCGGTGGCAGGAGTTCTGCTCCATCTTTGATCTTACTTTTTTCCATCTGAGTGAATCTGTGTTTTATCATGTTTGGGGGTTTTTTGGTCGCTGTTTTTTACTTTGCAGCCACCTGATATAACTTTTCACAACTCACATGTTCACGAATAGGTTTTCTTTCCACAAGGGGCTTTGAATACAGCATCTGCTGAAAATTCCTTGCAATCTATTGAATAGTTACTGAGACATTTGAAAGGTATTGGGTGGGGGGGCTCTTAAGTGCTTTTTTTGATAGGACAGATGAAGAATTGGACAGGAAATGGAAGAAAGAGGAAATGACATGCAGCAAAGGGCCAGGGTGGAATCAAACCTGAGAAAACTGCTCAACCAACTGAGCTACCAGGACGTCCCTACTGAGACATTTTAAACGAAACCATAGATTAAGACAAACCTGTGAGCTTATATTTTAAACATACTCGCCATGATCAAATTTATAATATGCACTATGACTAAGTTACAGGTGATACCTTTGCGTTAGGGCTCGTCAGTTACAATAAGTCCAAGTCAAGTTGCATGATCTAATCTTTCTTAAGCCTGATTTGAGTCCAACTTTCAACCCTAATGTCTGTCAGGCACTTGTTGGCGTATTCAAATCTACTCAAACAGCTCAGAGCAATGTACAGAAATCTATGTGACTAAATGTAGCTTTATTCTTGAGACATTTACTCTCACAATAGTAAATTTTACCAGTCATTTTAAAGCTCCATATGTAATTTTTGCCACTAGAAGCCTCTCAGTCAAAACAATGAAAAATGAGGACAAAATGAGGTTTGTTGATATCGTAAAGCAGCGTGGGATTAAAGGGTTTATTTATTTCATTTATTAAACAGCCTCCACTGCAGATGAAAACCTATCTGACTGACACGGGCAGAAATGTTCATATACAAGGTAATGTATTACAAGTTTTATTCATGTTACATTTAATCGTATTGTCTGACTTCCTCCCTCACTCTCAGACTAGTGTTACAGGTAACGAAATAAAACACACCATAGCTTTGAATAAAATGACAGATTTCTCCGGATTTGAAAAATGTTGGAAACACTGACATTGTAGTTTTTAGTTGTTTAAATGCAGAGATGTTACATATAATGCTTAAGGGATGCTTAAATGTATTATAAGGTAGAATGCAGCATCTCATGTCCTCAGCTGTCTGTATGATGACCACCGACCATCTGCACAGATGTGTTGTAACGCACAAACTTGGCTCTTCCTCTGTGCCGAGCTGCTGGAGGGACCCCACACTGAGAGCCAATGAAGAGCACCATCCTAGCTCATCACTTCCACTGAGCCACCAGCTGCAGAAATGAGTGAGGCAGGCTCTTCACAATGGGGTTATTCCACAAGATTCTGCCAATCCAGGCCTGATAGTAATGAAAGCTTTTCTTAAAGAGGAGGAGGATGCTGAGCTGCTGCTCTGTGGATATGCAGCTCACACGGGACAGACAGAACTGGCGCACTGTAAATTGGCCTGATCCTGACTGCAGCTTTATCACATTTGGCCACAAAAGCCGATTAGCGGATTTCACCCCAGTCTGGTAGAGCAGGGACAGTGTGGCTGTCTTAGCCCTGCTCCCCAAAGAACTTTGCAGAGGATTCCAAAGAACCAGCACTCAGTGAAGGAATGGGAACATGTGTAGGATCAGGGAGAAACGATGAGTGAGGGAAATGAATCATTCCTGCCAAACAGATGAAAGTGGTAGTCCTTTAAAGAGTTTGCACTGAAGTGCCACAACTGACTGCTAAAAAAAAAAAATCTCATTTTAAAAAAATTCAAAGGATGTTAGGGTGTCTACAGGTGTGCAGACATGCACAAGTTGCACTGGGTGATGAACAACCTTTGAACAAAATGCTAATGTCTGCTACATTTACTACAGATCACATTTGGAAATTTTGATTAAGTATTCATTTCAAGAGTTTAAATTATTATTATGTTACCACCTTCCAGGCAGCCACAAGTGACAGATTTAAATATGTAGTGACTTGAAATGTACTCATGACATGTAATCATCATAGTAAATGTCACCATTGCTGTTAGGCTACTCTTGTTCCGTGGGCATTTTATTTTTGGTGTCATTGGGCAAAAAACAAACAAACAAAAAAATAAACAACTAATAACTTTTCAGCATATTGTAATTAAAGTGGTCTGAAGGAACAATAGACTTTTGCACCTCTCCTTGACTCTGTATTCAGACCGTGACTGGCACTTTTTGGCCAATCATAGGTCATTTCAGAGAGCACATGTTCCTATTGGCTGCTTTACGCTGCTCCTCTTAGCGACAGGTGACATCGCTACGAGCTGATTGGCTTTGGAGACAAGCGACGTTTATGTTCTCAAACTGGCCTCTAGGGGCTCAACAAGCTGAGTTACAGGTGGCACCGTCAGCCAGCTTGAGTCGAGCTGAGACGGACCAATTTACACCACTGCAACTTCCCCTGCAACAGTTTCGTCTTGTCGGGAATATTTGGTGTAAACTGGCCTTAAAGGAGAGATAACAAACAAACGAAACAAAATGCAAAGCCATAGCAAAAACAGCGAGGGAAGAGTGAAGCACAGTTGCTTAGGAGTCTCAAGCTACAGGTAGCCGGAAATCCAGACATTGCCTACCTCAGCTTTAATGCTTTACAGTCACTGAGTATCAGTTTTTCAAATAAATCATTACCTTTTAACTGCATTGCCTTGCAATTTCAACTAACAGTTATTACAATGAATGCATAGGTAACCAGTTAATTTTATATTTTTTTCAGTTGATGTTCATTTCTAATGTGATCAGATGGAAATTAATGCAAACTAATAGTTGTCTGAAGTGGAGGAAAACGCCGCAGCATCTTGGAAAATATTCCACATTGATGTTACAAACAAAGATTATATGCACCTCACAGGAAATAGGCTACATCATGCAAAAACACTGGAATAGTCCTTTGCTGCAGTTCCTCATCATTAGCATGTGAACCACACACACCCTTAACTCCCCGCTGGCACGTCAGCACTTGCTTATACCCACTCTTAATGGAAAAGGAAATAATATAATTCATTAGTCAACTTTGGGAAACAGAGTCATAAAACACTCATAGAATCACTTTTGATTTGCATCTTACTGGTATAATAACAGCTTGTG
>JAQFJB010000011.1:12242136-12252498 GCA_029874875.1 Naso minor | reverse complement strand
ATTAAGGAAAATAGAATAATGAGCATTGCAAAAACCAAAGTGTTATTTTGACATATGGATTCATGACCATGTTTTTCTCTCCAGTGATCAGCACATTTTTTCAGTCCTAAATTCACCTTAAAGGGATATTTTTCAAGTTTTTAATACTCTTATCACCATGAGAGTAAACAAATATGCTTCTGTATGCAAATGTTGGTTTATTATTATTATTATTATTGCAATAATTCAAAACAGTGACAAATACTTTGATATTTTGATCGAGCACTCTGTGCTCTGCTATGTTTTGTCTGTTGTGATCAGGGCTCAATTGCTCATGTCTGTTGTTTTTGCTACAACAGCTCCTTCAGTCTCGTCTCTGTGTCTGATTAAGCGTTAGTCCTAAGTGTCATATTTAACACTCCCCCTACATTCAGGAGTCAGAAGTCAGTCTATAATAGTGTCCCAGTATAATACAGACTACAACAAATACTGTCAAGTATATATACTTACTCCACCACTTCAGCTTTCTTGTCTTCATATAAGTTGTGTTTCTCGGTGACAGTAGTGGCTGCATTGCTTACTGATTTCCCAAACTACAGGGTGGGCCGAGGGTCATAAAGAACGTGCACACGTTAATCGTGCATCCAAAAAAAATTGTGGCATGCCTTATCACATTAACTTTGACAACCCCGACAAAATCAGTTTTGCCAGAAGACATATCAGGAAAAACACTCTTCATTAAAACAGGGTCGAGTAAATGAGCAGTAATGAGTAAAGCTCCTACATCTATCAGATGAATAAAATGTACGCCATAATCATCAAGATGATACAAGCCACAGCCCTTTTCTTAAAATAAAAAGCTTTAATATTACAGCTAGTTCATGGTGGAACTTTGTTGTTTTGGCCATACACAGCCTTCATCAGAACAAGCCATATTAGACTGTAATGTAGTGGAACAAAAGTCTCATAAAGCAGATATCAAGTAAAATATGAGTATTCCAGAGTTGATTTGCTTCTGCGTGTGTGAGTGTGAGTCATCTTTTCCTCCGTCCATGTCGATGTGGCATCTGCTGTGGTCCAGGAGGTGAGGGAGAGGTAGCAGCAACCTGAGCCAGACTGGCTGATGGCCGCCTCTGTGTCCATATGCCCGCCCGGAGGACACACACTCTCCTGGCAGGACACACTCCCACACACTGGACGCTTCGTTACCTCACACCCACACACATAGGAGCAAACTGCAGTCGTACACTCATAAACAAACACTTAAGCTAACAGCACCGTGTGTGCAGTGCCACATCATCCATGTAGGAGAGTGAGGGGAACGAAAGGGTGGTGGAGGTAACGGCGTGTGCGCTGCCAAATCATCACATAATGGACTGTTCTGGGACCATCCAACCAGCCGGCCATATGGGCTCAACACATCAGTGGAGCCGAAGACCCAAAACACACACACACATACGTATACACACACACACACACACACACACACACAAGAACATGCAAGTGCCTGCAAACAAGTGTGAAGATAAATACTTTGCAAAGTTAACGCATATATAAAATCCTGGACCCTTACAGCTGAGGCTATAATACAGACGCACGTCATTTTCATTAATTTCAATACAAATAACGGATTACAATGAACTGATACAACTTGCGGGTATTATCTGTGGATCTAATGGATGATATGTTTATTTCTCTGTGCCATAGAGCTTCGTTCTTGTCCAAAAACACATCACTGAGCCACAGTCAGACTGTGAACGGCTAGTTCAATGCAATGATATGAGCAATGATGGGCAGTGAATTCCATGTAGCCTACACCATCCTGACATAAAAATCAAATGTGTGTTAAATGGCCGAAAAAAACCCCAACAAATGCATTGTTTGCTCTTTGGACCACAGTGTTCAGTTGTTTAAACAAATTATTTAGTCTTGTTTGTGAAAGGCCGAAACACGCTGACAACAAAAACAACACAGAATATTGGAAACCTTATTATGAAAATATTCATATGAATGATCCAAGTTGTACGGATCTGGCCTTAAAGCTCAAGAATCAAGTGTTGACAAAGTGACTAGTTGGCTAGTTGCTAAGTTAACTGTTGGCTAAACTGCTTGATGAAATGCTGTAACTGCCAAGTTAGCCATTTTAGTCTGTCACAATAGGGTGCCTAAGTCCCACCCTTCTATTTCCAACTCGTGGGACCTTAATTCAGAAAAATAATGAATGCGATCGGATGGCAAGAAAGAAATTATTGTTTGGTCCAATAAAGCCTATAAAAATTGTAAATAAGAAGATAACTTTTATGGCAAGAAAGTTGAATTTTTTTCACCAAACAGTAAAATAAAACAACATTTTTGCGAAACCGCTCAGTGAACTATGTCTCTCGTCTCGCACAATATCCATCACCAACGTTAACATGGCTGAAACTTCAGCGCCGTTTCGTTGGTTCCTTTAGAATGAGGGAAACTGGATTAAAAGAGGTCAAAATCATTCCAAGCATGGACACGTTGAGAGCTGCAGCTCAGCAAAAAGTCACTTCTGTCAGAGATCGTACTAAGACACCACGATCACGTGTCGTCTTTCTAAATACGTATTTTCAAAGACTTCAGCAGTTGTGTGATAAACTGAGACTTTCTTCACTTGCAAAATTTTATTTTAACTTGACAAACATCATATTTGAGATTGGTGGCACAATTTAAATGGGATCAAAAATAATTTGTCTCTTTTCATTGACTGTTGTTCATATTTTTCTGAAATAAGGTCACACAGACTGAGTAGAAAAGTGGGACTTATGCACATAGCTCCTGGAGCTTCTCTCTGTTTTATTGCTACTTCTCTGTTTACCCCCATCTGTCATTTTGTTCCCCACTGCAAACATTTTCTATCAAAAAACTTAAATAAATAGCCTGATAAAAATTAGGTAGCTGTTAGTAAATTATCAAACCCGTTAGCATGTTAGCTTAGCCTTGCTACTAATGGGATAATATTGTCAAAGTTTTACCCTTGACTCTTGTTTAATAACTGTCTGCAAACTGTCGTTCATTACTAGAACAGTTTTTACTTTTTTGTTGTTGTTTTCAGCAGCCTAAATAAACATCGGTTATGCGATGCAGCTAACAAGCTAGTATACCATTCTCTAGTTTGGAAAATAGACACACAAATAGTAATCCTTATTCTCTGTACGTTGACAACAAATGCTAAAGGGGATGTTCTGATGCTAAAAAATAAAAACAGGCTATTTTAATTTTCTGAACTTAGAATACACAACCTGAGTTCTATACAACAGCTGAACAATTTTTAGTGGAGTCTTTTTTCTATTATTACTATTTTCTCGACGCACATTACGGTGGAAACAGGTGTTTCTAACATTGTCCTTTCATCACTGAAAGCCTTTGTTCTGTGGGTGGTAACATCTGTGGAGGGAGACTTGCATCTCCTGGTAATATATTTCATCAGCTACAGCTGTATAGGACGCTCTCCATTGGTGTGGAAATGAGGGTCATCAAGTCGCCAAGTAGCTCCTTCATCCATATTAGAGAGACAGAGAGGAGGGGGGCTACTCATTTATCCTGGCTCAGGTGTGAAAAGAGAGTGTGTGTGTCTTTGTGTGTGTGACAGAAAGCACAAAGTTTTTCCCCTCAAGTCCAACTATGAGGATGGATGCCCCCATTATGGAAGGTTTTAACCCCTGACTGTGAGATTGAACCATCATGGTATGAAATCGCCCGAGAGATATGAGAACATACTTGTCACTAGTGCAGAAGTTACATGGTGGCAAGTTGGGAAAATATATTTAACAAAAGCTGGCAAACCTTTATTTTTAGCCACAGGTTGGATAGCTGTGTCTGTGTTTTATTCAAACACTGGGCTGATTTTCCTAAACTGTGCTTTATGAGAAAAATAAGACTTTTTGTTGCCGCTTCTTCTCCAGTTGAGATCTGTCAAGTTGCTGCAAACAATTCCAGCTGAATCTTCTTGTGCATTCAAAAAATCTACTAGCTGTTTAGATTAAATAGGAGATTAAACGATACAGATTTATTTGTGGTGTGTTGTATGTTTTCAGAGGAGGACCCCCTAATCCCTAAACCTGACTGGTTTGACGGAAGATGTTATGGAACAAAGAACGTTGCCAGCAGCTCCTCCTTTGTCTTCAAATCCCTCATCTCGTAGACAGACTGGCTCTGTGTTTACTTTGAAAAAAGCAACATTGAGGATTTTATCTAGCCATTTCTTAACTTGTGTCTTTCAGCACAAATTCAACTCTTCAGGACTGACAGTGCATGGCAGAGTTTGTTTAACCACATTGTTTGTGCACATCAAATGTGATACAACGCTTGTGCATCATTTATATGCTGATATCTTTGACATTCAATCCTATTTTTGTCCCATTTTTATATTGCTTGAATTCCCCTGACTATTGGAAAGTGCTGAGGTGCACAAATAGAGCAAGAGATAGAATTTAAATGCCGTCTAAATAATCACAAAGCCGACTGAAGTGTGCACACTCGTAACTGTTTGGCTCCAGTTTGTTCTTTTCACATGCTCACAAAGCACCGGCAAACAAACAAAACAAAAATTCTTCCAGCATAGCAAAAATAAATTCTGCAGAAGGAACTAGAAAGGTAGATAATGGAATATCATAAATACAAAGTGATTTGGCATTTTACTCTCAATAATGGATGCTGCTGAGGGTGGCAGCTGAGATTTTGGGCTTCCTGTTGATACAAATAGCATGCTCTACTCATTCTGTTTTTGGGGGATGGGTTTTTTGTGCAAGTGTGCTCATAAGCAGCTGTGACCTTGTCTATCTATTGGCATGTCTGTGTCCTCACCATATAGCCTTCACAACCTACAGAGGCATAAATCTTTCATCAGCACCCTGCCTCTGCATATATGGAGCGTCCCACCACAAGCTGTACACATGAGCCCTAACATTTTATCTTAACAGCACATACTGTATGATTGATGCTGATTGCATCCTTTAATTATTCTGTCTCTCTATAATTACTCAATCTCAGTGGTTATCTCTCTCATAAATCTCTAAGCATGTTGCGCCTAATGCAAGGAGGCAGTGGAGTGAAGGGAGAACACTCGAGTTGGCAGTTAAAATGAAAAAATGGGAGAAGAACAAGCTGGAGTGTAGCGTGGTAATTTACTGGAGCTGCAGTTGAACATGTCCTGCGGGGTTAAACTGTTAGTATCAAATCCAACCTCAGGCTAAACCGAAACACCCTTTCAAAACTAGCAAAATAAAGAGGAATACAGCTGCTAAATGGAACTTGTGGTGAAATGTTCTTTACTTAAATGACATTTAAAAGGTTCAGAAAAAAACTGACCTTCAGCTTTTAAAAAAAGTACGGACAATAAATTCTCAAAGTGCACCAAGAATATCAACTGCTACAATTCAGTGACAGCTTGTCAAACTTAAGTTGTGGCAGTTCAGTCAATGGATAAAAACTCCTACCTTCCAACACTGAGCTGTGAAAAAGAGAAAGATTTTCTGGGGTATGAGCTGAAATGGTCCAACCTCAACATCACCAACCTAAAATATCCTACATCACAAATGTATAGAATAGATAAAAGGATGCAAGGTAAATGACTTTAAATTAATCTTAAATTAATTGCAAAATTTATCACACAAAAGAAAAAAATTACATTATAAGAAAATATGAAGTGCATTATTGTGAGTGTCAGTGAGCGACTGAGCGTGCCATCGTTGTCAGGAACACCTTCAAAAAGATGAACAGGAAGAATAAAATGATGCAGCTCTACAGTGTGCAGAGTGGAGGTAAATGTCAAATGTTAAAAAAGTCGGTAAAGTCAGCCCGACATAGCTTGCAAAACGTATAACGTTGCTGATGTGACTTGTGATTAGAAACGGTAAGTTCTCGCACCAAGAGGACTGAAATTTGGAGGCAGATTTCTTCTTCTTGAGACCTTTTTTTTTTCATTTTCAGCAGCAAAGCCAACAGAGCTGACTGACCGTACGGGGGAGCGGATGAGAGCTTGGGCAAGCGCAGTGACGAGTGACGCATGGCACGCCAGTCAGGGTCTTTTGCCTCTGGGTTGGGCTGCCTGGTACCACGACACATATCCTACAGTCTGGACATATTACATGGGGAGTTATATGATTATAAAATCGTGAGATGAGTGGGAGAAATTACTTATTTGGAGCACAGCACGAGAAATGGTTAAAAATATAGAGACTCCCACCTATATTGGGTGTGTTGGCAGGTACGTAAATCAGAGGAGATTTGGAAGGAGAAGCTCTTATACCACTGTCTCCCACTTGAACTACTCTGATGAATGTCAGTTAAGGTTACTGAATACTGAAAGCCTTTAGAAGATACTTTAATTCAAATGAGCGAACTTTAACACTTCCCTTTTTGGAGGCAATAAAGATCAAACCCACACGCTCAGCTTCCATCTTTTCTGGGGCTCCTTCCAATTTCAGCAAACAACTACATGACTCAGACAGTGAGTCATGCGTAAATAAAGCATAAAGCTTGCAGACAAAGTTCAAGGGTTCAGTTGCTCTTAAACTGAAAGCAAAAATGGACAAGATGTTTGATTCAAGTGACTATTAGCCTGCCTGTGGTTGTTCGCTCCAGACAGTCCACTTCCGCTGCCCTCCTGGGGTTGTCCTCGCTACAGTGTCAAGTTTCCTGCGAGACTGAAACATCCATCTACCAGCGGTCCTATGGGCAAAAAGGTTTCTTTATTTGCTGAAAGGGGCATGTTAACAATCTGGAGGGTGTTTCTGCCTTGGTGTTTCTGTGTCATCCAGGCTTTTCCCTGCTGGTGCACATGCCATATCCATTCTCAAAAGCCTACAAGGGTCAGCGGTGAGTGTTTTAGGTTACATGAATGTTTTCTACATGTCCATGAAAGCTGAAGACATCCTCACTTCATTTCTAATTTATTTTGTGCAGAAAAAATACCTTTCATGCCTTTAGAATAAATACAGTAATTGTCAAATATCATACTGCGTAACAACATTGAGAGGCAAAAATGGCCAGACCTTAACCTTAACCTGACGGCTTTAGCCCCAAAGAAAAGGCAGCTTCGAATATGCAAGTGTTAATATTCTGCTACATGCATTCTGATTGAGTTCATTTAATTTCATATTCCAATAAAATTTGTAATGTTTAATGTCATTGAAAGGTAAAATGAGTTTAGAAGAGCAGATACCAGTGCGCATAACTAACCTGATATTGGCATATATTAGTCCCCTTCAAAGATAATTTCACCACGTTTCTGCTTTACTGAAGAGTTTAAAACAAAATAAGACAGAAACAATAAGGATATGATTATTTAGGCCAACTGAGATCAACCTCTTAGTTGCTCTTGAGAGAAGTCAGAGAGAGCCAAAACTTGTTCAAGTTAACAGGCCACAAATAAATGACAGCTCAGTACAACAGCAGTGTGCTAAAGGACATTTCAGGAAGCACACATCATTTAACCTTGAATTGGATGGGCTGCAGCAGCAGAGGGCTACGCTGCTTTCCACACCAGTCAGCAAAGAACAAGAAAATGAGGCCATGTGAGCCATCACCACAACTGCATGACTGAGGAGCAGGAAAAAAAATAAAACACGTTCTGAGAAATCCTGGCCTGGGATGTGACATCCAGGTGTTGGTTTCAGGATGTGGCCTTCATGGCAGCAAGATAAGATGCAATTTCACATGCACACATTGCTGCAAGATTGTTTTAGGAACATAACAGTGACCTCAGCTTTCCTCCCGTAGCTCATGCACCCTTCATATCACAACCAAACAGAGCACCTTTGGGATGATGTGGACTGTGTTGATAGCAGAATGAATGCATCGCTATGAAGTCAGCATGGACCAAACCTCCCTGAGGAGTATTTACAGCTCCTTGTTGAATCCTTGCTTCAGTGAAATGGTAACAGAAATTCCTCATTAAACACAAACTGTGCATTACGTAGCCCATACGATATGCAGTATATTTTTGGAGCCCTAGACCACAGCTTTCGCTCTCATCTTAGTCAAGAATAAAAGCAATTTCCTGCATATCCCTTCGTAAATTGAAATGCCAGCAAGATGTCAGCTGCCCACTGACATCACCAAAAACTGGTAATGGAGGGGGGGGGAGAATACCATGCTTTTGACATTAAATTCACATTTTAAAAGTTATCACGTTTCTTTTTGCAGCAGAGATAGTGTCAAGCTCATATTTCACATTAATCACAAAGTATCGGGGGCATTACCGAGACATCTGTCATGCATATATAATTACTCATCAGCCTTTTATCAGAATCACTGGAACAAGTTTCCCCTTGCAAAGCAGGAGTCGTGTGTGTGTGTGTGTGTGTGTGTGTGTGTGTGTGTGGGTGTGGGTGTTTAAGAGTATGTCTGTTAGGCTGAGATCATTATTGATCAGGTTTTGTGACATGCTATTACCACTGCTAAATAACAATTAGAGTGGCAGAAACAAGGGCGAGTGCGGGGCCCAGTCAGATAAATTATGTCTTCCTGTTGCAATGCCTGCGCTAAATTAATGAGGATTTATGTTCTCAAAATACACAGAGAGGCCAGTAAACGGAAGCACCTGTTCGCAATACACACAGGAAAGGAAGGTATACTCCAGCGCTGGACTGAAGGATCCCCTCCACACACAAATGTATGTTTATGTCTCCTAAAGTGTCAGACCTTCACTATATTGACTTGTATCTGTGTAAAGTTTGTTAGTGGAGAGGTATTTACATATGTCTGTACTTAAGGGGCAGATGTCTAGACTGTGCACTTCCCAAACATTTGAGATTCAAATGAACCCCATGCAAGCTAGATTTGTTTTGTCGCAAAATCAAAAGTTAGTCACAGGAAAAGAAACCCGAAAGCTCTGGCGCACAGCGGACTTCTCCGTACAGGGAGTGAAAGTTTGCATCAGCAAAGCCGCTAAGCCGTGCCAGGCTATGACAGTTACAAGCTAACAAAATGGTCTAATATAAACAAATTAAAGATGTTATCTTCACTTTGCTAGTCTGACGGGCCTATGTCTGCTAGTCGGCATTGTTGGTGCACAACAGACTCCTCATAAGTCCCATTTATGTTTATACTTCAGTTTGAGGCTCAAACATGTGACCAAATTGCTCGTGTTTCCTCTTGTGCAAACGTTAGCCATCTTGATCGGCACTGCTCTTTCACAAGTCAGCCTAGCACAAGCAGTGGTGGTGGGCGGGGCATGAGGCCTCTTAACCTTGAACTATTTATGCAGGGAAACCATATTAAACAAAATATTAATCATAACAGGGATTTTGAGGGGTTTGACACACTTTGAAATGTATCCGGAGAGAAACTTTGAGTAGAATGTGAGCTGCTTGTACTTTGCTTGAGTATTTACATATGACGCTTTATACTTTTACTGCACTATGCCTTGGTGGGAAGCCCCTTTCCTGTGGCTGCTTGTAAAAAAAAACAGAGTCTAGTCTGGGTTCCTTGTCACATTTCATATGTCAAGTAGCAGTCCCACCAAATAGACGCCTCGCCTCTGAACTTCTTAAACGGTTTCATTTTAGTTAGGCCTACTTAACATAAAGGGCACTGGACTCCTAGGTTTGGAACCACCAGGCTACCTAACTGTTGATAAAATGAAATGAAATGATCTAATTAATTCTCATCAAAAATTTGTGCATCAGTTTTCATGATGTAATAATGTGACATGAGTCATAAGGGAGGTTTAGGCCTACAGAAGTAGCCTACTATACTTTGAAAGGCCTATAGGGCTACAGGCTGCCTCATCTACCACTAGCAACAGCCCTGCAATAAACACTATACTAAAAATATTCTTTTTATGTCTATTTATTGAATCAGTTTTTTAGATTGTGGCTCATAAATGGTTTCAGAAATGTTTATGAAGGGCCAAATAAAATGTAAGATTGTTATTTTTTCTTGGTAGACTACTTGGTTGTCTTCCTCAGAGCTGCAGGCATAGGCCACTTCACTAATTGGCATGTACATTGTTCTCCCGGTATTCCATTAATCATGTATTTCAGGACGGCATCCATTCCTGGCTGCTATCCGGGCCAGGTTTTGATACAGCGCCGCCACTTGCCTGAGCACTTGATTGGCTGAAGGAGAAAGGTAGCCCGCAGAGACGGCTCCTTCCCCCGGTTCAGTCCCGTCAGTGGAGCGCGAGGCGCGGCGCACGCGGCTTCACACACTCTGCCTGCACGCGTGAAAGGTGCGACAGAGAGGGACTCAGCGGAGGACTCTGATTTTTTTTTTTAGTGTGTGGGACTAATCGGAGCATGAATTTGCCATCAAGACATCGATCCACAGCTGTAGACAAACCACGTGAACCTTTGAGGGGAAAAGCAAACGGAGACAGATTTTAATGCAACATCCTTCCCTGACGGAGATACA
>JAQFJB010000011.1:12215892-12226097 GCA_029874875.1 Naso minor | reverse complement strand
GGTGTTGTGGGTGTGGGGGGTGGGCCGGGGCTCGGGCCCGGAGGGGCGAGAGGAGTGGGGGCAGGAGGTGTAGTTGTAATGAGCAATATACTTGATCTTGATGTAGTAAACATGTACCTGTGATGATTTTACTCCTGAAAGACTTTTTTATTGGACTTTATCTCCGGGATCCCAGAGAGGCCAGGAAGATAGAGAGGAGAACAAAAGGGCTGAGAGGGTGATTAAAGGGGCTGTTGTGTTGATTTGCTGTGTGTTGCCATGCAAGCAGCTATTTGCGCCGGCCTCACTAATGGAGACCTCAGTTTGAATCCCGGGAGAAGCTCTTTAAAATTTTATTCCGTCTAACAGGCTGATTTATAATGATGAGCCCCAGACTCTTTCCACCGCAGCGGGACATCACAAAGAACCCTGGGAAGTGAGGGAACTATATATAGCAGGACCATGAAGGGACTTGCTACAGGCATGGGAGAATCCAGTAGATAGATGGTGAAAAATGACCTCCTCGCATAGCCTGGCTCAAGGCCGAAGTTGTATAGATGCACTGTGTTGTCTGAGAGACCTCCATGACCTCTAAAAAGCCCGTAAGGTCAGCCCCCTGTGTTCCCAGCTCCCAGGGTCCAGCGATACCCCACCTGCCAGATGACACCCCACGATCCTTTGCCTGAGAAGAAGACAAGTGTGTGCGTGTGTGCATGTGTGAAAATCCCTCAGGGAGGACTTGTCAGAGAGCAGGTCATCAGATACGCCTGTGCGTGCGTTCACCTCGGTGTGCATGCATGTGTGTGCACGCAAGAGGGGAGGAAGAGGGACGAGCCGGGATGGGCAGCTTTATCATGCTTATCTGAAAGGTCACTCCGTCATTGTCAGAGCGAACTTTACAGATCTCCTCTGTGGTCACTGCCAGGCAAACTGATCCTGGGGAGGCAGAAGGAGGAAAGGGTCGAAGTAGATCAGATTAGGCGTGAAATGACGCACTGGTCCAAAGGAAATTCTCCGAAGTTGGCAAAGGAAAATGCAAATGAAAGTACATTTTCTAACTACTTTGATTTGCAACAAGATAACATTATCGAAATAGTACCTGTAACTCATCCGCGCCTCTTATTTCACGATATTTCATTGTGCTTTCCTTCTTAGAAGGCGTTTATGGAATTTTTATTACTTTAATACTTTTTTCCATCCATGTACTGCATGCAGTCCTCTCCTTATTAAGTCTAAATATAACATTCAAACACTGGAATGAAATGGCGGATGGCGAGAATATACTGCACGTCCCACCTATATGCATCTGTACTACTGGAAATTTAATCAAAAATAAATACAGATGGGTATTTTTTTTTGAACATTTCTATTCAGATTCTTATTTATTTAAAATTATTCACAGTACATGCGAAGACAAGTCAAGTAAAAATCCACCTATTTTGTAAAAACGAGGAAAGGGAAACAAATTTAGGGAATGATGTCAAAAAGAATAAGTGTGAGCCTATGAAGGGGTTAATTAGGTCTGGAAGCGCAATTATCACCGGAGTGTAAAAGGTGTGGAGGTAGGGATTCGTCCTCCTGTGTCTACTGTGCACAAGCCAAATCTCTGAGCGACACTAATCCTACTGGTTCTGCTGGTTATCCCTCCTCCTCCCATCATCCCTCAGCAGGTATTCCTTCACTGCCAAAGCTCTTTTCTCTGACATCCATCCCCTGTTTTTCCCATTCATCCCACCTCATCCCCTCCCTCACCCGCCTCTCCTCCAGCACTCTGTTTGTTTTCACTGTTGTGTCTCAGTGACATTAGCCGCAGTAATCCAATTGAAAGCTCCTCAGACCCCGAGCCGGGTTCTGTGGGGTTGGGGCGTTTCCATGGGGATCGCATGGATTCCTAATTAAGCTCATTAAAGCTTGTTATTAAAGCTCGTTAAATCTCATCCTGACACGGTGGCACAGCTCCTGGTGTCTAACTTTACTAATTCGTACACTGATACCCCCATACACACACATGCACACTTGCACAGCCAAGTCACCAATATAATGCACTTTGGTGGGTGTAATTAAAGCGCTCAGTAAGCCCTCGGGTTTTCCCCACTCCTTGATTTAAATGTAATGACTAGGTGATGCATAGTGATTTTGTGAACATATCTTTTACATACCCAAACAGAACCATCTGTGCTTGTGTAGTTGATGTCAAGTGTAAACTATCAACCACTGGTCTGTGGGTTACTGTTTGGAAAGCCTCATGTTTTTTTTTGGTGGGTGTTGCCAGATTTATGGAGCTGAAAGTGACCGTATTTGGAAGTGAGGCTGGATATGCATTGCTACCCGTCTGTCCTGATTGGTTCTGGCCATCGACATAAACAAAGATGGACGTCGTGACAGCTTTTTTAAAGTGAAGCCAAAACGCCTTGATTGCCCCCTGGTGGCTGGTTGCAGTATAGGTCACAGATACCGCCCTCTTTATGTTAGCATAAGGGACATGGGGTCAAATCAATTCTAAAATTTCACATGATATAAATTTTTCCTGAAGATATTTTCTCACGTTCTTGGGTTCTTGTTATGCTGTGTCTGTATAAGTGTTCATTTTTCTTAGAAGTTTGGTTTTAACTGGTCATTTGATGCTAAAAACCAGGGTTGATACAAGAAAATTGTAAGGACAGCACTCCAAATTGATCTGTCCTTGCAATTTTCTTGCATCTTATATTTATTTAGGGCTAAGCACCCAGTTGTTATATGCTATTGGGTAGTTGAGCGGTTTTTATTAATGAATCTGAACGCTAGGGTTGAAACGTGATGATTGACAGCTAACACTAAACCCTGTTTGAGCCAGGTGGCTGTGTGGGCGGGACCTAGATACTGCAGCTCCTTCTGCTCATCACTACTGCAAAGACTCCAAATCACATCATCAGTACAACATGGCAGCACCCATATCGCAGATATTTTGGCTTCATTTTCGCACAGTGGGAGGAAGTGGAACTACTTTGTCCTTTTTTATTTATGGTGATGGTTCCGACTGAGAACCTGAGGATGAGCTGTTGTAGTCACTGTCAAAGCAACCAAACCTTAAAGCAACACCCCGTGTGTGTTTCAGTCTAAATGTGATCACAACGCAATAAAAGAACATCATACTGTAAACCCATTGAAAAACAGATTATTGAGATGATAGTGTGAGTGAAAAGTTGGGTAATTTTCTCTTAAATTTCAGTACAATTTGACTTATTTTTGCCCCCAGTGGCATTACAGTCTGGGGGCCATTAGACAGAATGCATCTTTGAAGACACTTTTACACTGGCCTTGCTTTTCAGGCCCAGAAGCTCCGTCCAGTATTTATAATGAATATAGTTGATGTGAGGTTAGTGCAAGTGAAAAAGCAGGATAGTTCCCAAACGTTGCCGGAGTCAACACATCATTCATGAATGATGTGTTTGAGTGAAGCAGAGGTCAGGGGAATAAGGAATAACTCGCTTTACTTTCCACTCTCACACACATTGCACCATGTTCCTGTGCGCCCCTTGACCTCGCTCTTGAGTTTGCACGTCGATTCCAAATATTGTTCTTTGGCTGTGAGGAGGAATAGTAAACCATGATGTTTTTTGGGGTCTTCAGGGGGCTGAGCGGAACAGTGTGTGAGTGTGTGTGGAGAGAGAGAGAGAGAGCGAGCGAGACGCTTCTCCCAACCTGAATCAGCCCTTTGATGCTGACTGGCCTTGACATCAACAATGTGGCCTTTCACAGCCCTCACCCACCTCTGAGGAGCTTAACAAGAACACACACACACACACACGATCTTTCTCTCTCTGTCACTCTCTATTTAGTTTTCAGTGTCTTTTTTTGAAGCTTTGTGTGGCCATTCACAAAGAAATGGCACTTTACCTGGAAAGGAAAGAAAGTGTAAAAGAAAAAGGAGGAAGTTGTTTAGCGGATTAGTGCGTGCAAGATTCTGCATTTTCCCAGCAGAACCAATGAAGCTCAAAGATTTTGTTAAGTTGTCTGCAGATATTACACCGCAAACACCAGAGAAATGAAGGAATATTAGGCTGAGGACAAGGAGTGTAATCGGTCAGGGCCAGAGGGACACACAAGACAGGAGACCTCTGAATTGCCTCACTCGCACTTCTCTGTTTTTTCATCTGTCCCTGTAAAATATTTCCTTCTTTTGCTCCACCACTCTTCTCATTCTTTTGACATGAAAGGGATTCAACCCTCAGAGCCTTTTAAATGGATCCTGTGTCACAATGACTGTGGTTAAATGGTCGGCCTATAAATGAAGTCCACTCCAGATGAATGTTAGAAACACTCAAAACCCTCCGAGGGGAGGTTCTGAAGCATGGCCTGCAGAGGGACATCCATCATTGAAATCACTGCTAATTTTGGTGACATATTCAGCAAAACAGGCCCAGCTGTGTATGAAAGAAATACATGAAGTCAGAGTTTCCATGCAATTTTTTCTTCTCCGTGCTTTTCAACAGCTTACAAAAGCAGAGGGTTATATCAAACATGTGTTTCTTCAACGTGTGAAAAAAATTGACTCTGATTACGCTGACAAATGATGCTTCCAGATGTATGTCAGGCTGGGGAGCATAAAATTTTCTGAACTTAATCTTTGTTTACACTGCGAGGGCAGTGATGGACCTGTTAGCATTAATTAGCATTAGCCCTCCAATAATGTGCACACATTAAGTTGCTGTGTGCACAGAGACATTTATAGAGGTTGACACAACTTGACAGAGGTGAAGGTCTGTCCCCAGGGCTGTGGCCTTTTGTGCGCCATAATGAGATACTAAGAGAGTGCAACGATGAGACCAACCCGAGGTTTGTGCTTCCCAACCATGCATCAGTTCACTGTGTGGAGCTGCATGCTGCAAATTCATGTAAAAACACACACAAAAAAAAACGCTCTTCAGCTTTTTTGTCCCCACTTACTTCTCTTTAAAACCAACGAAGCTGGTGGTTAGGACGTTAGCTCTTTCTCCCTTGACGCTCTCAAGTTAAACACTCCTCACAGAGCATGCTATTTCCTGAAGATGAATAGTACTCTGTGATGAGGAGAGCTAAATGCATCCAGTCATTTCCCCTGGAGCACGAGCCTGTGTTTAGGTGATGGGTCGAACTAAGGATGTGGGTAGTCGCGGTGCCTTGCCTTTGGTGCCTTGCTGCCTGCCTCCTCGGCCTCTTTGCCACGTGGACGCTGGGCCATTAAAGCAGTTGTTTGTCTTTTCACGTCAATGAATGATTTGTGTGGTCAAATCCCAGTCAAAAGACTGACCTGAAGATTGACTGGAGCCAGATTGTGAGTGGTAGGCCTACCTATTGAACTGGTGTTCAGAGAGAAGGCTCTTCTGCTGATATAGGCGTTTTTCTTCTCCCTACTTACCCTTAGCACTTTCACTTTTGAAAAACAAGCTCAGCAACCCAACCTGCCATTCATGATATCCTTATCTAACCAACTGTTTTGATTTTGTGTAGTAATGCACACGGAAATTTAAGTCTTTTTAGATTGAAAAATGCAAGGATAGGAACGGAGTATCCCTTCTGAGATAAGAGGCTGCATAGAAAGTGATAAAATCTGTCAATTTGTACAGTTTTTTTTTTTTGTGTGTTTTACAATATGTGCAAGAATGAATTTGAGCAGGTTTGGCACACGTCTGCAGGAAATTGCCAGACAGGGATGGGTCTGATCAAAAACAGAATTTCCAGAATGTCATTAAATGCTGATTTTTACTGCTGCTGCTGCTTTTTATGAATCAGAATTCAGTCATTTGTACAAATCTCATTCCAATAAAGCTGGAACACTTTGTACAATGTCAATATTGACAGAATGCAAAAAAGCTGTTTTACAACACTGATTTTAAACACTGATTTTAAAAAGTATTCCAGAGCCCCTGTAGCATATTTTTTTTATACAATCATGTGTTTTATTAAGTGGTGAACTCGCCCCATTTTTTGACCTGTTGCCAGTGAACCTGTTCACCTGTTGAACGTTGCAAACAGATGTATTTTGAGCATACATGATTTCCCAGTCTTACGTTGCTTGTGTCCCAACTTGTTCATAATATATTGCTTGCATTAAATTTGAAACAATAGTCAAGGTGGCAGAAAAGATCCCATATGCATCACTCTGGGTCGACATAACTGTGGGACATGGATGCAGGACCGTAGAGCAACTAAACGTAAACCCAGAGCTGTGTCAATAAAAATTAATAAAAATAAATGGTATTTACAAAAATCAACGAAGTTGGTTAGCTGAAATGGTAAATTTATTGTCTCTATATATTGTCTCTATAATATATATCTATTGTCATTATTGTACTTTTTTAATTGTGGTGTATGTTAAAAATGATTAGTGAATGATCACTTTCTTTTTTTGTGCAGGGAAAGCAGTGGTCTCCTTTGAGTATTTGTGAAAGAACCCAAACAATCTAAAATTCTGTTTGTATAACCAGATGATTATCGAGTCTTTTAAAGCTGTTTCCCACTTAGAGTACAGTGGATACAGTAATGGTGGACATACAATCCTCCTGCTGCCCACTGATGATGTAGGGAATCTGGTTTTCTTGTCAGCACTGGGTCAAGTAGGCTGCTGTCAGGGAGCCTTTGAGTTCTGCCCAGCTGCTGACTGCCTGCCTGCCTGCCTGCCTGCCTGCATCCACAGCTTCAGCGGTCAGAGGCTCATATTCCAGTCTTTCTGACTGGGGTGGTTTGCTTTGATAGTCAGACCTGTTTACTGCTCCATGTCCTGGGGGCCAACTGGGCTCAGATCACCCCCAAATGAACTGAGGAGTGAGGGAAATATTCAACACAGCTGTGCTTACTCTGAGGGCCGGGGCCAGGAGAGGCATGCTGCTGCGCTTTCAGGTACAGGGCAGGGCTCGCCTCTGAAGCTGTCTTCAGAGGGCCTGTTTGCATTTATAAAAATGTTTGCTTGGATACGAAAATAAAGATTTCCCCAATGGCGAGGGATGGGAATGTAAAAAGAGAGAGTGAGCTGGATAGTGATGAAAGATTTTTTTTAACAGGTAGGAAGGCGGCTAACCCAGCAGCTGCTGGGGGATATAGCAGCAACTGCACAGCAAATCAAACGTAGTGGTAGTCTGAAGACTCTAGCGGGCAAACTATCCTTGAGTAAATCTCGTCAGTCCTTCCCTAGAAGCTCAGATTAAGAAAAATGGTGTAGTGAATGTCGATACTGTACTTTTTTTTTGCCTCAGCCATATGTCTTTTGCAGGCTTGATGCACCGTCCCAGTTGAGTAACTCTCCCTCATCATGGATGTCTTCTTCGTTCACTTTATGATTCATGTAGGATGGAGGGAGATTCAGCTTCGGCTCTTTTCTCACTCTGTCAAGATTTCTCTCAGCCAGATTTGTTGCTTTGACCAATTTACCATCTCTGTGTGTCTGCAGAACAGACCCAGGGCTGGCAGCAGAGCGGCTCAGGGAGACTGCCGTGTAATGAATAGAGGGCATGGCTAGCTATTTGGCAGGAGTGGATGGGAGAGGATCACATATGCTGTTAATGTGGCCAGAGTCAGGAATTATGACAGGTAGTATGGAAACAACGTCCCTCTGCCAATAATCAATGCTCGTCATGTTTTCTGAATAGTTCTGGTTTAGTATTAAACCGCCAGCTGTTAAGCAGTTGTCACTCACATGTGTTTGTGCTGTGTGACCGTACGTTGGTGGCTCTAATTATCAACCTATTCTGAATTCATGAGTGTGGCCTTGCAGATTAATGCATATGCGTTCATGCCCAATGTTTGTTTGCCCAATTAAGGATTCATAATGTGGCTTCATGGTGTGCCTCCTCTGCTCTTGCCCTCTTTTTCGTGGTTCGGTCTTACACACTCATACACAACCCTGAATATGCCAAACCAAATGAAAAAATACAGCATGCAGTTTGTTCCTGAGTTACCACCATATACCTTGTTGCTAGATTTAGATTTCCTCAAATTAATGCAAAGCACACCGTACAATTGCAAATTTTTAGAGCTTTCCAAATGTTACCAAGTTCATGTGCTGCCTAGTGGAGTGTGGAACAACTGTTGTCCAGAGAAAGTGGAAAGTCATGAGCAAGCAGTGAGCAAAAACATGTTTTGGGTGTATCCATGCTGCCCACTGTGTTGCTGGCGCCCACGCTGGCCCCCTGTTTGCGTGTGCATCCTGTACCCCTCTGCTTCACCGGGCCCTCCCCACGTTTCTCCATATTTCCACTATTTCTTTCTGTCCAAGCTTTGCCTGGTGTGAGTTCTGGCATGTCGGCTCTACCCTGCCCCTCTCCGCTCTGCTCCACTTCCTCCCCCTGGCTCGGTGGCCTGGCTGCCTGGCGGGGGCAGCCTGCTCACCTCCGGGGCAGCTGGCATGCCTGATGGCCCCATTCATCAGACCTGAGGGCGAGGGTTGGGGGCCCACAGTGGAAATTTGGGGGGGGCTGCATCATGGGCCTTGTTGTTGACTTTATTGGGATAGTTATTAAATAAACCATGATGACAGGGGAGGCAGAGGAATGCTTTCAAGTCCCTCTGCAGGAGATGTCCTACACAAACCTGGGGACCCGATGGATGTCGGCAAGGACGGAAGGAGGGAGGGACAGAGCAGGACAAACAGTAATTTAGGGATACTAAAACGCAGAGGGGGGGAGACAAGCATGCAGAAAGATATATTTACTAAGACAGTGACTTTCAGAAAATGAGTTGGGGACTTGAAGAAAAATGGAGCATTACGGAAATAAGAGGGTTTTTTTTAGGGTGGAGAGACAGACCGCAGTCTGTGCTTTAAAGACAGATGACTTGCCCTGGGCGAGGAGCTGGCGGCCTGCAATGTTGAGGCTGGTGGCTGAATAGCTGATGACTGAATGACAGAACCCCTCCTGAGATTGGCCATTAACACACACATACACACACTCACACATACACACACAGAGTCTATTGAGTGTCCCAGCAGGGGAGAGGACACAGCCTCTGGGCCAGGGGCCAGGGAAGGGATCCAAAGGGCAGTGGAGGTCTCCCCACGGTTTCATATACAGCCAGCAGTTAACTATTGGCATGGGAAAATCCAGCCCTGTGCCTCCACACCCTCAGCTGCATTCATGCCTAACAGTAGCACATCCTTGTGTGTGTGTGTGTGTGTGTGTGTGTTGTGTGTGAAAGAGAGAGAGAGAGAGAGAGAGAGAGATTCCCTTGACCCTAACCCTGCTCCACAGCTGTTGAACAAGAGAGGAAGAAAGCCGTAGCAGCAGAGAGAAAGAGAGGGACACAGAGAGAATGGACGCCAGAGATGAGAAAGCTTGAATATCGTCCCAGGGGGCAAAATGAACGACTCAGACATCCTCTTGGCTGGACTCAGAAGTCTGGTTGTTCCGAACAATGCCTGAAAAAGTTTAATTCCTCTACTTTTATTGCCACATTTATCATCCAGTTCTATGTACAAGACTTTTATGCTAATTCACCGAGGACCCTCTCGTGTACAACATTACCTGAGCTGTACAGTCGTATCTCAGGGTATTTTTAGGGAGTATTGAGTATGTGTTTTGCAGAGGATAAACACCACTTATCTTTAGAAATTGCAGAACAAGGCTACAGACTCTTTTAACCACTCCACCGACCATAAAAGTCATGTGAAATTAGGTTGATTGAAAGAGGGAATTTCATTCTCAAGTGTTGCTGTGGAAAAAAAGATTTCGTGACGCTCAAGCTCACATAACAATCATAATTATTTACATGTCAACATGGAGGAAACCTGTCAGCCAGTCATAGAGCCTGTAGCTGTCAGTCATCATCAAGCAACTCAAAACAGTTGAACTGCAAGTTAACAAAAATACACAAGCTGTCTGGTGCCAAAAATGTAGAGGAATCAAAGAAAAATGAGGATGAGCAAGCCCTGATTAAAGTGAACTAACATTAAAGTTTAAAGACAAATAAAGAGCATGTCAAAGCTTTTAATCGCTGTACAGATATTTAGAAATATGTATAAATATCAACAATTAAGGGAACTGGCAAAACTCGGAGCAAAGCCCTGAGGAGTGTAACTATGTCTAAACAATGGGTAACCTTCTCCAGGCGTTCATTTCTTTGAATTTTATGGTGTTTCATTAAGGCCCGAACGTCTTTGGACTCATCCACTCTTGTGGACTGGGAGAGTGGTTTCATTCATACTAAAAACAAAGGTCCACACCAGTCTGGCCGTGCCAAACAGAAGTTTTTGGCCACACTTCTTTTCTTTTATCTTT
>JAQFJB010000011.1:12143819-12154837 GCA_029874875.1 Naso minor | reverse complement strand
TGAATTTAAAGCCATAGTGCTCTTTTATGTTAGCACACAATGTTAATAGTATTCCTTTTACAAAGTGTTATAAGTTTGTAGCTTTAGGTAGAAGGAGATGAGTTATATGCAGTCATATGCAGTTCAACTCTGAGTGATTGTTCAAAAAGTTTAAGGAAATAACATTAGTGGCTTTTCTGTAATGGGTTTTCAACTGGAAATTGCAAGTCAGCACTGTCTTAGAGAAAAGACAAAAGTCATCACTTACTTACTGGTCTGAAGGGCTTAAAACCCGAGGAAGTCCACAAGATCCTAATGTCAGCACCAGGGGAGGCTGCCCCTTCTTCTAGAAGATGACCTCTGTCCTGGAAGACTGATCGCTGTTACCACACAGGAAACCACTGAAAAAGATCCATGACAAATAATACAACAGTACATTGCCACAAAGTTTGGTTTTTCCCAGGAGTGTGTCCATGCAGTAATCCAGAAAGAACCCAGAATGACCAAGGTGTCTGCTCATTGTGTCTCAAAACTCCTTGAGCCTGAGGCCAAGGGAAAACAACCCAACAAAGTCCCCCATGTCAAGGGACAGTCTTGTCATTTCTGAGGCAGATCCTGAGAGATCCAGCAATTTGCAACTATGGATGAGACTGGGGTCCACCACTTCTAGCTGTAGACAAAAAAAAACAACGAAAAACAAAAAGACAAAGTGGAAATACCCAGAATCTCCAGCCCCCCTAGGAGAGTCCAATGCATGAGGTCCATGCAGAAGGTGTGGTGCTAGTGGGCTACCTAGAAAAAGGTTTATTACAGAGGCTGACTAAGTATGTAAATGTAGGAGGAGATGTATATGCATATTGGTTAATGTGCTAGGTTTTGTACAATTGACTCCTTCTTCTTTAAGCCATGAACTTATCAATCATCTATCTATCAATTATCTATTATATGATCACAAATATTGGAGAATCACCAAAGATTTTCAGCAGATTGAATTGCCTAACCGTGTCTTTACTGGGCTTGTTTCTATGGACTCAGCTGTAGATAGAAAAAAAAATATGGCTTCTTTTACTGCAACCTGTTTGCTTTTGTTCGAGCTGATAAATCTAAAACAAGTATGCTATATTTCATGCTGTCATTTACCACACATATGTTTGAACACAAGAAGGTTTTCATTTGACTTGCAGTTTTCCTCTAACCTAACATCTTGTAGTAGTAGCTTCAAAACAGCTTGATTTATTTCCTAAGCATTGCAGGCCTGGCTTGGTTTAACACTGGCATAGAGGCAGAGTTCAGTTCATGTCAGATTCTTTATTCTCTTGCAGATTACAGACTGGAAGAGAGGTTGCGTTTGTGCACAAGTGGCTTTACGCTTCACATTAAATGTGTCAGTGAACGGGCTAAAGAGCACATTTGCGGGAAATATTGCAAAATCTTTAAAAATGGTATCAGTGGAGTCTGAAGTTCTTATTGTAGATTTGATGCTTCAGTAACTCCAGAGTTCCCAAGTAGTACCTTAACTCCCCCCCCTAAGTTCTCTCCTCTCCTCTGTTGTTGTGTATGATGCCAGCCGCTACCGTCTCAGTCTGTGCAGCAGGTGTTGATATATGTCTAATGGGCTTTAGGTTCCAGTGTAGCATGACACGCTCAGTAATCCTGCGCTGTCAGCTGCACCATCCCTGCCCTGCACTACTCTATCAGGGCTCTCACACCACAAAAATATTGACTTTTCATCTGAGGGCAAAAGATGCACGTCTGCCTATCTTACCTTCCATCTAGTTCAGGCAAGTTTTTTCAGTGCGCTGACGGTGAGGAGGGATTAACAGAACGCATAAATCTAATGTACTGTTTCTAACATTTATATACAAATTTTTTATGAGTCACCTCGCCTTTTCTCTTGATGATTTAATTTTTAGTGTATCAGCTCTATTATTGACTGATGTAGCATTAAACATTGAACACAGCAGGGTCCGACCGATATATCAGTTTGCCGATATTATCGGCCGATATCGGCCTATTGCACATATGTTGGTATTGGTGCATATGTTCTTCTGTTTGCGCCAATATTAAAACTGTTTATAAGGCCTAAAAAAAAAACTTGGACTAGTGATTTGAAATAGTGTAATTACATATTTGTCCAGCAGATGGCAGTCTGTTATTTAATATCTAATGAGTGAAGTGTTTACTGTTCAGTGCACTGATGTTTGGAATATAGTTTGTTAAAGTTTAAGATATCCTGCCTCCATTATCTTTTTCACAAGTATTTGATAACCACACAACCACAGCTGATATTGTATATTATAATGGCCGCTATATTAGAAATCTATATTTTAATGCTCCCTAATATCGGTACCAGCTTCGGCCCCAAAAATTCAGTATCAGGCAGGCCTAAATCATAGTTCTCAAAACAGCTCTCACATCTGCCTGTCATGAGATATAGCTTAATGATTCACACTGTGTCTCTGCCTCTTCATCCTAGACTTGAGGAAGACGTTCGACCAGGAGCCTCTTGGGAAGGAAGTGTCACTTGAACAGGAAGTGTTGCTCCAATGTCGCCCACCTGAAGGCATCCCAGCTGCTGAGGTAAGCTTCAAAAGGCACTTCGCAGAGCCATTGTGCTGCAGTTGTTAGGATAATAAGATTACTTGTAGAAAAAAAGATATATTCTAATATGCATTTATACGTGTGCCTCATAAAAATACAGGCAGTTGTGATTATCCATCCTAAGCCCAGCCGAAAGTTCTCGCTCAAATCCAATAAAACTGACTGTTCTGAAAAGAGGTTTATGTGAAGAGCTTCACTGACTGTTTGAGGTTGGTGTCTGCTGAAATATCTCCATCACTTCTGGTGTGATTTTGGCAAGATTAAATGCAACCCATAATGATTTTGTATTTAGCAGATGTATTAATTGGCATGTATCATACTGCATTTGCTGCTAATGCCAGTCTTTGCCTCTGTTCTTTTATGCCACATAAGAAGTGAAAACTGTGTTGATTGCAGATTTGAATGCCTCAATTTTGAACTCTGCTCATTTCAAAAGTTGTAATGAAATAACGGAATAAATCTGAAAAACAGTCCAGCGCACAGATAAGGACATTTTTCCACCACTGCCTGGGCTATTTAAGCTGTTTGTGTGTTTCCTGAACATCGGCCAGTTGCTGCAATTTGGTCAGAGGAGAGAAAATTGTAATTATCTGCAGAGGGGAAAAGGAATAAAACCAGTTGTGTGCCTGTGCTACCTTAGCTCAGCCGTCACCTCCCTGCTCTACTTCCTCCCTGCCCTGCAGTAGAACACTGTTACAGCTGCATTTGAAAAAGACTCTGTTGAGATTGCAGGAACATAAATAGAGGATGAAAGAGTGGTTTGTTGTGTTGGGGGGCTTTGGTGTTTTTTGGGGTTGGGGGTTTCGGGACTGAGCTGTGTAAAGGCTTGCGATTGACCTGGAAAAGCCGAGTTAAGTGAGTGGAACTGCACAGCATTTATCCACGCTGAAAGTGCTGACAGGCTAAATGGACTAAAGTTTGGGACTGGCACTCGGCAGACTTTCCTCATTCAATCCTGGCTTCAGTTTGATAGTGTTGCTGTAACAGCCGCATGGTATTGGTGATTCTGCCAGCTTGTCTGAAGTCTCTCTGTCAATCCTGCGGAGAATCACTGCAGCCATTAAAGACTCAGCTGGGGTCCAATCATGACACATCTATGCTTTCTGATATATGACGTTGCCGTGGCAACACAGTTGAAGGGTAAATAGTTTCTGACGGTAATAACATTTTCAGTGTGAGTAAAACGGTTGTGATTGGTCAAATTTAATCAGTTTGTTGTTTTTAAACATCATTAAACAAGCCACCTATTCAACAAATGAGAGGAAAAATGTTGCTCTGTTACATTATAGACACAATTCACCTCATCTCAAGGAGAGAGCATGAGCACATCGTTTACAATTCTCCCTGCCTGCGTCACTTTCTGCATCTTGACTAAGAGAAGTGATTGTTTTGTCTGTTTACTTTGCCTTCCATGATCAAGTCGAATTCTGCGTGTGCAAAGGCGCTTTTTCCAGCTCCTTTAATTGCTCGCACTTACCTCATGGCAACATTAAAAAAAAGACAACAGTTCCATGCCACAAGTTGTTTTTTCCTCTCTGTATTTATGAACTCAAACACAGCTGCCTCAGTGGGAAAAAGGACAAATCTGAATGCTGCTTTTTCATCTGTGTTTGTCAGGCCCTTTTCTCACAGAAAGCCCGCCAGAGAAAAAGCCTCGGAAAAGCAGATGGGCTGCGTCTGTGGTTACGTATGAATCTGCAGAAGTATGTAGCGCCCGTTGTGAAGGGAAGATCTGTCATATTTCACCCGCTAAGACAAAAAAAATATAGAAAGAAGATGAGAGAGGCTGAAGGCAGAGGGAGAAGAGCTGTTGAGGTTTGTCGGGGTTGGATCCAGTAGGTTGTTGTCAGCCCTCCAGTGGGCTGTCAGCTCGCTCTGTGTTTCCTTCACAGGCTTTTGCCTAGCGAGGGAGAGGCTGGCAGGATGGCAGGCTGTAGCAGAGCCATAAAACCAAGACTCTTACAGCACTTTTGTTAAATCATGTGGCCTGCATGTGATGGACATTGTGCTGTGATACAGAAAGCTTTTCTTTCATGTAAAAGACACAGAAGGACACACTTACTGCCCTCACTGATGGATAGTTGTCACATCTTAGAGCGCCAGCAAGGACATTCACATGTCGCCATGCAACAGCAATATGATTACATGCTGCCATAACTCAGCTGAGCACGAAAAATCTATTCATCCATCCTATAGAGTGAACAGCATGATTTTGCTGACCAGCTGGCAGAAAATGTTGCACTGCTTATGATCTGAAAGATGGACTTGTTGGTTTTTCTTTCTAAAAATAGAAGAAGAGCTTAAGAGGGTAAATCTGCCATTAAGGTTTATAATCTTTACTTCAAGAAATGCTCCCCATCAGTTAAATAGTTGCATCCACAGACACTTTCTTGTGATTTTTATACTTTTACCTCAGTTAAAAAAGTCACTAAAATCGGATAAAATTCCATTTTTTGCAGCCGTGTCAGCTGATGAGATGCCCAAGTGACTCGACCACACACATGCGGACACGCGGACATGCACACAAACATACATTTTCAGAGCTTCAAAGACCCGCAGTCTGGAAAATCATAGGCGGTTTATTTACCATTTGCAGTTGAGAAGCACACTGGAGTTAGGATGCTTAAAACATATAATCAAATCACACCGACCTAATTAAGACAGTATAAACAGAATGGATTAAAAAAACATGAGGAAGAACAACATTTAAATGTGCAGACAATCGCCCACTCGAGGATGTGTCAGGTTTACTCCCAAGTCAGCGAAAAAATACATATTCACAGTTGATGTTTAGGTGCAAGTAGTCAGTGTTGAAATGCCTGTGCATAAATGACACAGTGTAAAGTAGCTTATCCAAATAAGAAGAAAGTTAAGAGTATGAAATGCAGAATGGGATAGTCGTCAAGATAAACATAAGAACTCAAAAAAGAAGCAAATATAACTGACTCACAATCACCTGTCCAGTGTCATTAAACTTAAATTATCTACACACTAATGTGTGTGCGTGAGTCCACATTTAAAACAGGAGTTTAAGAGTTGTATATCTCCTGTTACATGCACATGTGGTTCCATCCTTTGAGTGTCTATGCGGAAAGTTTGAAGGTAATATCTTTTGTGGTATTTCTGTTTTGGACATTTGAAGGTTGCTAGTCAGCGCTGTCCAATGACATTACCAGTATAGGCCTTTGTGCACTCGACTGCTTCCTTCATCTCAAGTGCTCATCCAAGAAGGTTGACAAAGATATGAAGACAACTCTAGTGGAGGTGCTTCTATTTACATGTTGTGGGAGAGCTGTACGACACTTAATCGTTTTCTTCCTTAAGCCACTTATATTGTGACAACAAGCTCTTGACTAGAAGTCTTGGCTAGTTTTTGTACCTCTAACCTGTTGTGTGGCTCATCGTCAAAGTCAGCATACTTCACTATCAGATTGTGATGTGAGGCAGAACAGTCGTCGTAAGCACAGAGGAGTCAATCACAATTAGTTTTGATCTCAGATTACAAAGTGGAACCGAGCTATTTGATGTCATCCAGCGTGAGGCTCGTGTTCCCTGTTTGTCTTCCCGGCTCTCACATGATTTACATTATGGGTTTTAACGACGGTTTACCACAGTAATGACTTCTGTGATTCTATTTAAGTGGTTTTGAATCGTTGCTGGCTTTCTGCGGGGGCCAGTGCCCTCAAAAACGAAACATTGCGCTAAATAATCAGAACATCTGCTGTGATGATGCAGCGACTTGTTTTAACAGAACTTTTATCAGTTTGCATCAGACATCTGAGTGGTTTCTCATATTTGGAGTGGAGTCAGAGTTGTCCTCGCGCTTATTTTTGACAGGTTATTCGCACTTGATACATTGATTTTGTGGTGTACGGATAGACCTTGAGTCGTGGCATTCGCGCACACACACACACACACACACACACACACACACACAGAAAGAAAACAAGCAGCAGGCATTTATTTTGGCTCTCCGTGTGACCATTACCAATGGAACTTTGGCCTTGGACGAGTGAGGTTTCTGAAATAGCACAACGATTCAGTCATCTGAGTGTCTTGTACGGTTGGAATACATTAGACACTCTCCAGGCTCCCTAAAACTCATTGTTACACGTTTCCACAGCCATGAATATTTGATATACACTTAATCAAGAGCAGAAGGAAAATGTAACTGTTGAGGCTATTCTAGGATGGAAGGGAGAGGGAGTGATTTGGCAGGACAGGCTTGGTCTCTGCGTTACGTGGGCTCACTTGCTGAGTGCTGCTCATAGATAAAGCTATAAAGGTAAAGATGGGGATGGAGGGCTTTCCGTCGGCTCAACACAGACTCTTCTCTTTGAACACCTCCATGAAGCTCTTTCAGCAACATCTAAAGGGCCTGCACAGATGTAACCATGGGCCTCGCTTTTCATACTGATGAATACGTGGCAGGCTCATAAAATGGACTTAAGTCTCCTTTGTGGAAGAGTGAAGCTTCATTGTTCCTTTTCTCTTTTCTTCCACCGTACCCTCCATCTCCATCTCCACTCCAGACCACTTGTCACAGCCCGGAGAGAAAGACAAGAGTTCAGAGGTGATGCAGCGCCGTGAGCTGCTGAGCCTGTTTCCATGGAAGCGGGATTTTAATTCAGGCATCTCCTCAGTCGGCCGGGGTCCTGCCGTGTTATCATGGGTAACGAGTCATTGATGCTCTGCGGGGAAGAGGCCCTGCTGCCGTGATTAAATCCATTGGCTTTACTGAGAAGAAAGCCGTGAAGCACAAAGATCTTTACTTCACACTCCCTCAACCAGAGAAGTGAGGAAAACTATGTCAGATAAATGTGGACAGCTGGGACGGCGGCCAGAGCTAAATTTCACGCTCTCACATAAAGTTCTGGCAGATTTTATTATTCGGCTCAAATTATGTTACTTTACCTTTTGTTACACATAACATGTTCTTTTCTTTTTTTTTTTTTTTTACCAGCAATGACTTTCAGCGTTGAGTATTATCTTATAAAATATAATCAAGCTTAAATATCATGACTGAGGCACCTCATGGAGATCCAGAGTCCTTTTTTCCGCACATCAAACTACTTAAATGTCAGCGATTACTGTTGATTTTAGGCCCAGTTCCAGTTAATAGGCGAAGGGAAGGCTCGCCAGGTCACCTTGTCAAGAAATAGCTGAGTGCTTCCTCCCAGTCAAAATGGTGCATAGTGCATTTATGAGGAGGGGGGCAGGAATGTCAAGAGTAACAGCACTTCAGTGCCCGGTGAAACAGGAAGTGTGTTTTTATTAAGGTTACTCAAGGGAGGGGGGGGTTGTCAGGAGGCCAGACCAAATCCCTGTGGCAAGCAACAAGAGATTGCCCTTCAGGCACTCACCTGTCAATCAATGCAGTTTTCTGTGCAGACACTGTGATTTACTCTAATGGTTCAACGTGTGTGAGCTCTGCTGTCCTCTGTAACTTGCTGCTCTTTCTAGTGTAACGTCCAATAGGTCAGGCCTTAACAAATATTTACATGTAAAATTGCTGGGTTTAATTTGCATATTTTCTAGGGCCTGACCAATGTATGGGTTCGCTGATATTATCGGCCAATATTGGCCTGCCGCAGATATATGGGTGTCAGCGTTAATGTTCTGTGACATGGGCCAATAATAAAACAGCTTTTTAAGGCAGGAAAAAATGTTTGGACCTTCTTGTTTAAACTGTTTATATATTTAGTTTGTCCAGTAAAGGGCAGCCCTTTTCTTTTTATTAACTCATAAGTGAAGTGCGTGCTATTCTCACTGGTGTTTGGAATTAAGTTTGTTAAAATGTAAGATATCCTGCCTGAATTACGCACAGTTGTCGCAAGAATTTGATAACCACATTCAACTGATATTATATATATTGTGTGTACATCGGATATCGGAATTTTCTGCACCCCAATAACGAAATCGGCATTAGCCCCAAAAATTCCATATCAATCAGGCCCTGATATTTTCCGATGACCACTTTTAAGAGAGAAAGAAAATATTATTTATCGTAAGGAGTGGGAGAAAAATTGATACATCGAAATATTTTGTGTGACAATATTGTATTGATTCATAGATACCAAGTATCTACTTTACTAAACAAATTCTTATTAAATCTTGCAAATACAAACTCAACTTTCTGTATAATAGAATAATAAAAATCAATTGACTTTTCAGTTCACTAGATGGTTGTGCTCACTCGTGAGGTAATCAAAAACACAATACTAAAAAAAATGCAATAAGAAATGCAATAAATTATTTTAAAATTATTTTTAAAGATGAATAGACTGAAAAATGTGTAATACTGGATAAAACAGAGGATGCTGACAGAGTTTTACTTTGGGAAGAGAAAATGTGATTTTGCAATACCACAGTATTGTATCATGACTTGGGTATTGTGACAATGTCATGTTGTGGGGCCTCTGGCATTTCCCACCCCTATTTATTAAAGGGGGCAGATGCTTGTGCAGGGAGCGAAGCAAGACATAAATGATACAAGAAAACAAGACCAACTCACATGTGTGTTTTGAATCACTGGTTTATCTCCCATCGCAGCATTCTCCCAAGCCCTTGAGGTAAACGCAGCTTTGTTTGCACAACCGAAAAGGGCATAACATGCTTAAAATCACATTTCTCCGTGCAACTAGGACTCAGAGGGACAGCAAATTGCCAGATACCAGGTGGTGTTTTTCATTTAGACGAAAATGAGAATGTTCTCATTTTGGAGTGACCTGTGTCTTTCTATGAGTTTTGCGATGTTTGCAATGAACTTGGGAATCGATTCCAGCTTTTCTGGCCTTGCTCCTGAAGTTGTATTGTATACCGAGATAGTTCTGACCTCTATTAGTGTGCAAAATCCCTCTGCCTTGCTGGAGCTATCAAGTCAGCTTTTCTAAAAGGCCAGAGGAGACTCACGAAGACCAAGGACTGCATGCACACAAAGCTCTCCAGCTTGCAAAGCTACAGCTGCATAGTGCTTTATGCTCGTTTATTATTAAATATTTAACATGAAATAGCACGTGCGCTCGATGCCGCCAACTTGTGCTTGTCCACCCACGTGTGAAAGTATCAAAAATGTGCAGCGCAATGGCAGAAATCCCATACTCCATAATCACTCTCAAAATATGATGAAGTATTTTTTGATGGTTCGCTTACAAACAGGCAAAAAAAAGGGAGTTTTACAGACATAAACTAGCCCAACTTGCAGTCAGTTGTGCTGTGTACACGGGCGGTTAGGGAGTCATATTTTAAGAGGTGTATGAACTATGCAAGAGAAAACACAGACAATGGACTGTGCATGAGAAAAAACAGACCGTTGTGTTGCAGCAGCGAAGTTCCAGGCCGTCCTTGGAGCCAGTTTAAGAAATTTCTTTTCTCCTTCAAAAGACTGAGGGCAGATTCAGGCAGGACTGAGCCGGAGGAGGCCATTACTCCTGGCTCGAGCACCAGTGATCTGTCTTCTGTATGGACACCTGCAGCAGTAACGACTCCAACTCCACCTCTGTTACCTAACCTCAATCCCCTCGTTCTCCATCCGACCATCCAGCTCCAGCTCCTCCTCATGCGTCCTCGCACACACACATAAAGATATAGACCCAAGCAGGCAGCACAGGCACACACACGCACGTAACGTTTCTCCATCACATCTTAAGCTATCACACCTAAGTGCATTTCAGCTTGTTAATATTTATACAGCTCACATTTCCATACTTGTCATACAGGCAGCTGCAGAGCATATGGCTTGTTGTCTCGTCGTGAATGATAGTTTGTAACCTTTTGTGGCTCATTCTCCAGGTGTGTCATTCAAGCCTGCAGCGGATATATGCTGCAGAAAAAAAAGGAAAAAAAAGGTGAAATGAATAAATTACATCGGATGGATAGTTAGACTTCATGTGGAGAGGCAGGAGAGCTCATAATGACTTCTCTGTAGAGGAGTCTCGCACATTTTCTGTGGAACAATTTTTTCTCTCCCCGTTCTTCCTTTTCTCAGCCCTCTCCACCCCCACACTCTGCTGTACGTTCTATTTCTGACTCAACAGCAATGAGTAATGAATGGTTTTGCCTCGCACTGGTTCTTAACAAGTAAGTTGATTGTATACAGTGTGTTCTGTATATTGAGCTAATTAGTGTTGTGCTGGCACACCCTGGCAGAGCGCAGGAACAATCCCACTCAGTGGTTACTCCTACGTCGCTGCTGCTGCGGCCAGGCCTGCAGCCGGCCATGTTTGCAAGGAGGGGAAGAAGTGGAAAGAAGCTGAAGCTGCGTTTTAGTTCAGGACCTGGATAGAGACGTAGACAGCAATGACGGTTTCCTATAAAAGACCTGAGACTAACTTGTTACTTCAGTTTAACACACTCATTGCAAGTCAGATAACCCGATATCTGCTCAGCACTGCACTGTAGACACATGCTGAACAGCTGTAAAGTAGTGCATAAAATAA
>JAQFJB010000011.1:12057324-12069432 GCA_029874875.1 Naso minor | reverse complement strand
AATGGCAACCTATGGATCCTCCAGTGAAGCGTGGCAAGTTTATGTGATGTGTGACAGTGCTGACGCTTGGCATTGGACAGTGTTATCACAACATGTTTTCCAAATTAGCTGTGAGAATGGGGAAAAAAAAGGAGGCAATGTGATGAAATAGTGTGCTTTTGTGGGGGTTTTCAATTAGGGAGACATTATCGTTATGTACTGTTGATATCCAGATTGTCATTGGATTAAATTAAATAAATACTGCAATAAATAAAAGTTAAATTATTACATAAAATTGTGGTCAACAGAAGAGCAGTAAAAAACTCTACTTAAACCTTGTTTAGAAAGCATGCAGTAAAAGGGCAACGTGTATGGCCACATAGTGATTGCCAGCATCATTTCTGTGTTTGTAGTTTAATTCCTTTCATTCCATAAGTCAAAGTTTTCACAGTGTGGATGTCTGGGAAAATACATCCAAACTTACTCACCCTCATTCTCATTCACAGATCCTTCAGTGCTCTTTGTCATTTCCTCAATGAGGCGCTGACAGCAGCTTTTGGCAGCACACCTGAACACAGCTCCTTACACGGCTGCATCTTTTGACTCGTGTGAATGGAAGGTATTTGGAAAACCATTCAAAACTCTGGCACACATTAAAATCGAAGGAATTTGAAATGTGAAATGGAAACTGTACTATTTGTTAAAGAATGCAAAATATGAGTTTCTTTTGTTTGCACATGAATGTGCCTGTGTTTCTTTCACCTTTCAAGGCAAAATTTTGTGTCTCCATTCACTTGGATGTTCTACACCAGGAGAAAAAAAAAAATAGAAAAAGACGAGACAACCGTTTTTAACATATTTTATACTCATTCATTATCATATTTGTAAAAAGCAGCTTATTATTGCCCATTAATATTGGAGTTTACTTTTAATTGAGTTGACTCAATATAATTTTCGTCCAAATTTTAAAAAATTCCCAAAATATAAATTATTTCGCTGAAAATTTTTAACTATTCTGGGGGACCCCCTGCAGCACCTCCATGGACCCCCTATGGGTCACGACCCCCTGGTTGAAGACCACTGTTCTACACTATAAGGCTGCTGACCATGTGGCCATCTACAGCACTAGTATTGACAAGCTGTACCGTGTATACAAAGTAGTATATATAGCAACCTTTTAAAGTCAAATGTTCATTTTTTATCTGTACTAACAAAAAAGACTGTGCTACATGCTGATGTTTAGCAGATGTAGTGTTTGTCTTAATTCATCCTGCGTGCATGCAAAAATTTTCTAATTAGCACTACACAAAAACTAGAGCTGAGGCTGAAGGAAATGTGATTAGTTTTGCAGGCGTTTGCTCATAAAGTATTTGACAAATTAAAAACTTGTGTTGCCATTTTGGGAGAGATGCTGCCAGCAAGGCATAAAAAGCAGTTGGTTGTGTATTTTTGGTTTTAACTAAAAAAATTTGTTGCTGTCAGGAGAGAAACTCTACAATTTAACTTTGGAGGGGACAAACACATGAAATTTTCTCAAGAGCAACTCCTGAGGGAGACACCAAGAGTGGTGCTGTAACTCCCATAACTAACTACCCAGCATTCAATCGTCCTTCCAGCTAACGAGTATGACGCTACTGATGATTATAAATATCTCTTATTACATTAGGTGGTAGAAATAAAGAAATGTCTATGTTTGAGCTACTTACTTGAGTTCAAACACACTTTGACTGACAGATTCCCACACACACACAGTCTCCCCTGCCCCTGCAGGGATTTCCATTACGGGCTGCTGTGTATTTTTCCTTCAGAAAAGAACATCTGAGACAGACAAAACATTAAAAAATCATCTTAACTGATTTGCTTTATTTTACTTTGTTGAATTAGTTGAGCTTCACGTGGCAGAGTTTGTGACAACCTGTGAAGAGCTCAGCTACAGTCATGTGGTTCCATTAAGCTCATAAACCACACAGCTGGATTTATTAGTGCAGTGCCGTGTGGCTATTAGAAATGGACTAATGGAAGCCCTTTGTCTCCTTCACCCACTGCCCGTGCCTATTTTGCCACAACATCAACAGCAACATCAAAGTGTGATGTCACTGCAACAGTGCAAATCCTCCGGTCACCAGCAACACACCCGCCAAGTTTGAGCCAATCTGATGAACGGTTCTCGTGCTATGCAAAGGACAGACAGACAGACAGATAGGCAGGGAGGCAGGCAGACATACGTACATACCGACAAAGATTCCTTGCTTTTACAGAAGGATAATTACATTAGATGGATTAAGACATTAAATAAGTCAGCTTCAATCAATTTTCGCCTTTATTTACCAATTTTGAGCTATGTACCTGTCAACTGTTCAGATTCAGATTCAGATTATCTTTATTGTCCCACAAGGGGAAATTAGCTTTGCAGCAAGAGCACACAGAAGACAACTTACACAAGAACGACAACAGTAATAAAAGTAACACAATATAAACGAACAATATTAGCAAAATCAACAATAAAATCAATCAGGACCTCATAATGAAATGGAAATTGCTGACGAGTAATGCAAAGTGCAATGTGGAGGTGTGCAAATGAACAATAATAGTGAAAGACGAGAAACCTAAGGGCTAACTGCCATTTAGTCAATGAATTGCACTGGGGATACATAAGACCTGGAGTCTTTTAGTCTTCCTCTCAGGACGGCCTGAGCCCAAAAGCTCAAATACACTGTTGTTGAGCACTTGCGCTTCTAATCATTCTTGAGAAATGAGACAAACTGTGCGACAGAGAAGACAACAACAAATGGGGGCTTGTTTGCAGACATTTCTTCAAATTCTGAAACTTGGCTTTAGCTTTTTTTTTTAAGTACCTGACTTCTCCCTCTAGTGCAGTTAAGTGAAATCAAGAAAGATTAATTCACTGTAGTTAGAGTTAGTGGCAGTGAAATGTCCAAGAGACACAGGCTCTACATACAAGAGTTAATAATGCAAAGACTTCTGGGACTGACATTTAAACTGGAAAACAAAATGGGCAATTCTGCCATTCTGGACCCAACATAACGACGCCACTATGAGCCATTAAATCTGCCCCAAATTGGCCTCGGCTTGTATTTGCTTCTATAGTTAGATGTGGTGAGGCGAGCAGCCACTTTGGCAGTGTGCATGTAGGTATGGCAGTGTCGGTCCACCAGACAGCCTGTCTAGGAAGGATCAATACAGGATTACAGACAAATCCCTCCCTTCAGACCTTGTTTTTAAGTGTCTACAGTCCTGAAGTGTTAAAGGTTTTCCCTCATGTGGTGATTTCAGAACTTTCCAGCCTGGCTGTTAGACACACAATTAACCTCCTGCTTCTATCCACAACATCTGAACACAAAACTACTTGTCAGAAACAAGACAACCAAATTAAGTTTCAAATGTCAACGCTTTCTTGTAGATCATCATTTTGGATGCATGTGTGTGTTCTCAGCACATCTAGTGGCTGCCGTCATGAAGTGTGTCCAGGCAGGCAGTGGAAAAATAAAACTAAGGAACAGGGGAAAGTTTGTTCCACATCACAGAACAAGAGGTTGACTTTGCAGCCTCCAGTGACTTAAAATAACCAAAATACATGATTGACAGAATGACTGACACTTACTGAGGTCAACTAGGAAAGCATGCTCTGCACTGCCTGGGAAAAAACCATGAGCCATCCCAAAGTAAGCTAGGGATGTATATTTAAGTGTGTAACAAAGAGGTGATCCTGTGTGAAGAATTCATGTCTTACTCTCCTGGGGGATTTGAATGGTCACAAAATGAAAGTGAGCATTGTCTTCGGTTTCTGACTTTTGTCCTGAATCACTTGGTTCTGCAGAGATAAAATTGCTTTTAAAACACGTTGGTCAGACAGCTTTAAGTGTGTCTCCGGTCATTAAAATTTCTTCACAGAATCACACAGAAAATGAAAAGCTTACATGCAATCATACATAGAGGATGTCATAAAGGGGATTGCTAGCCCCCTCTTCTGAAAAAGAAGGAAAATAAAAAGAGCAGATCTGCACACATTTCATACACACAGACACACTTGGGAAAAGTGTGAGTAGACAAAACAGTGTCTTTTAATTGGCATCACAGGCTTCTTAAACATAGAAACTATCTAACCAGATCACTATGAAGCCGTGTTATCGTCTTTACTCAGCTAATTCCAGAGCTTTACAACTTTGAAAACAACACCGACAAACTATCTCCAAGACAGGAACACACATCTGCCTCATCTGTCAGCACATCATAGCCACGCCAATAACAAACTCTGAGCTCAGAGGGAGGTGGCAGAGAGGTCATTCGGCTGTGCATGTGTGTGTAAGCAGAAGACAGAGGGAAGAGAGAAAGAGCGGAGCGAGAGCGAGTGTGTGTTCACAACATGGATGTGCTCTCCAGGTCAACGCTCAGGTTCCCCCGTCCCCCCTGAGTAGCGAAGCCGCAGCGGGCAACCTGAAACCCATGATGTCATCCTCGGAGAGTACGGGCTACTGGCAGTCAGTGAGAAAGTGTACGCAACCCAAAGTCAACATCACACAATTACTGGGGTTAATTGTATTTACGGTTGCGCAGCTGTGGTGGATTAAGGGGCTCGCCGATAAAGTATGGTACATGTGTAAGCGGAGGCAAAGAGTCGTCACTGGGGAGGTTACAGAGAGGGGAAGATGGCTTGACAAAGATTCTACATGTGACTCAAAGGTGCAGAGTGACCCTTCTGTTTAATGTGTCAGTTTGAGTGATATGTGCCACGTAGGGCTGAGAGTCTGCAGAGTACCACTTCTCTTACAACTTAAATTCACCTTTAACAACAATGCTTCAGGGCTTCGTGGAATAAAAGCCTGTTGTTTTTTATGTAAAAATGCCTCTTAAGATCAATTTTCAATGAAAAAGAAACAATGAACAGTTTCTGTGTTCATCAAAACACCATTTAAGCGACAGTAAGTAACTCTGAAAGGAGTACACACAGAGAAGTCACATGATGACCTGCGATGTAAAAATCACATGACTAGTGAGACATCTGTTTGCCAGAGAAGATGCAATTCTCAGCACTTCAATAAAGCACCTCGGTATAGTTTTTTAAACAACATTATATGCTGGGGAAAGTGATCTCTCAATCCTCCTCCTCTGCTTAGTGAGGGTCACTCCACTTTGACAAAAATGGCCTCCTTGATGCCTCATTTACATCACCTGTCTTCTCTGTCTGTCTGTATATGTGTACACGCACAGCTTCTTATTTTTGATGCTTATTGTTCCATGTCTTGTATGTTCTTATGATACATTACAGTTTCACGGCAATAGTGGTACAGGCTAATCCATTCTTTTTAACATTATTTGTTTCAAAAGAGAGATGAAAGTTTTTGCTGGGCTGCAGAGAAATGGACATGGAGGTGTTGGAGAGTGTCCTTAGTACATTTTTGTACATGTATACTAGATCTGAACTAATACAGATAAAAATTAGAGGTTCAAATTAACTTGTATGGGTCTGTAGTCAGGAAAATATATTGGTTCTTTTTTAAAAAAAAATACATTTACAGAATTTCCTTTTTTTATTTCCCTTTAGTCAGTGGATATTGCATCTATTCTTACACTGTTTCACTTAACTATTTAATATAATTTGTGATTTTCTCAAGATAAAAAAAGTCAACATTAAATACAGAAAAGGCTCATCTTAATTTTGCCATATATACTGTATAGTGGGACACCATGATAACTTACACTAAATGAGGAAACAATGTGATCTGAGGTGAAGCATGTCTGTGTGTCTGGAGAGAGAGAGGAGGGGGGTGAGAGGGGGAGGACACGGGGTCAGACATACCATCACATGCTATCTATAAAAAATGCCATTTCCTCCTCACTTTACAGGTTCTTATACAGGACCTCTGTTTCTGTTCAACTTTGTCTCAGGGGCTGATAGAAGGCTCAGAAATCACCCTTCATCTGCAGGACCCATCTAACCTGATGCTTCTGATAGTTTGGTACACAGAAACATCAGGAACGTTGTCCATGGAACTATTTGTCAAAGAGACAGTCAGGGGATTGGATAAACCGCCTGCCCACAACCTCTCATAGCTGCCAAAAGCTCTTTATAAACACTACTGGCAGTGAACTGTGGTTTGGCCACAAGCTCTTATCTTAAAACCTTGCAAGATGAATTCTTGTGTCGTGTGATCCTGCAACTCCAGCTGTCTCATAAGATAGGGACCCACCCAACAAAGGCATGAACCATGGTAAGTATCTAAGACTCTATATTCCTATTGGCTTCATTTTGCCCCAAAGGTATCATCAGTTTACAACAATGCCAAATGGCATTCTTTGCTGGGCTGCAACAAACTGCTTTTGCAACTCTTTTTTTGCAGCTACTCCCTGCAACCATAGCCTCAACTTTCATGTCTCCAAGATCTCCAATGGTAAAATCAACAGGGTAAACTTACACATATACAACCAAGCAGTAATTTTTATTTTGGGGTTACAGGAATGTTTTATCTCAAGTAAGGTCACTTTGCTTTATTTCCTGTTGGTTGCTTTAAATTGTCTTTTTTTTTTAAATTCTGAATTAATGTTAACTAAAAGCATAAAACTGAAACTTTACACAGTGAACACAGAGCTACCTAAGCAGAAAAATCCTTCCATGTCCAAAGCATGTGCTAAAATGGGCACTGAGGTATAATCATGTGATCTTACATTTTCTACACAGTAGGTTCATCATTGAAAAGATATTGCAAGGAGAACATTTGGGTTAACGGTTTGAGGCTGACTGTCAAGATGATCTTAACAGATGCTAATCAGCAGTTTAGACTTTCATAAGATCTGTTGATCTTCTAACTGAAGACTCTGTGTAAGTGTAAACAGTCATAGGAAGTAATTATAGTCTCATCATGTTTGTTTTATGGGAGTCATTAATGGCTCTTGGCCTTCAAGATGAAGTTATAATTGTTCATTTGTTTTTGTGTGTTTTATAGCTGGAAACTGTGTACTTTCACTGATTGACAGTTGACCACCGGAGGCAATTTCTTTGCCCAACTGCATGATTTTCAGAGTACGAGCCCTGGCCCCCTTGAGGCCAATTGATGTCAAGATGAATACAAACTGTCAGAAAAAAATCTTATTTCTGTTCTTATTCTTATTTCGTGAATAACTACAAAATATACTGCTATAAGAATATATCGGTATCTTATTGGACATGCTCATCCTTCCAATGCCTGCCAGTCAAAACCTAATTCAACCCATCATTGTTAGTGTTCGTGTAACCTTGTAGAGTCTGCACTGTCACAGAGCCGCTCTGCTCCTGAAATTTAGCTAGCTAGCTATCTAGCTATCTAGCCAGCTAGTGCTCATACATGTCATATATGATGAACAGGCTAACAGCCCAGCTGACAAAAGTTCAGATGAGAAATCTGAAGAACTCCTGACCAAGTGAAACTCACAAGTATGAGGCAACATACAGTACAAGTCTAGGTGAAGCCCCACATTTTTTGTAACGCTCTGTACAGTAACATTAATGGGTTTTTAAAGACATCTTGCAAAAGGGGGGCTCAGTCTATCAGCTAACATTACTTGGGGGCCTTTGCACGGAAATGTTTGGCAACCCTGGCATAAGTGACAAAGCAAATTCACACTCCAATGCCTAAAATATTAATTTTGTGCTTTTGTGTCACACATAACCTACTCTTTGCTTTAAGATGAGTGTTTTAAGTTTTCCTCTTCACACAGCATATTAACCCTGCACCCTCACTGGACAGTTCTGTGATCAAAGCCTGCCACATTCTTTAGTGATGATTCCCCTTTTGGGTCCAATGTCAGGATCAGAGACTGGAGCACTGAGACAGCATACTCTGTTGAACAACCCACATAACATTAATTTGCCATGCCTGATCTATTGCAGAGGCACACATCCATCCTTGTGCATGCACATAAAGACCAAGACGAGGCACGGAGGCAGCTGTCCTGCCACCCTGTGTCTAATAAAGACAGACGGTGGGTGAAGAAATGATTGGACACAGTGAGACATCCATTCAACTCACTGGGAGTTGAGAACATCAGGATGATTATGAACTCCATTTGTACTGTGTCTACAGTATTAACATGTGTCTGTGAACAGGAGAAATACAGCCTGATTCAGTTTCTGCAGTAACATATCAACTGAAACAGAAGATCCAGATCAGTTCAAGAACTATATCTTCAAAGTGTTCACAGGAGTCTGATTTATGATTTTAAAGGCAGACTGTGGTTGCATTTTCATGCCCACTCATAAATTAAATTACAACATGATTAAGAGATACACTGTCTTGATGGGATACATGAACAGCTAGCCTTGCTCTATCAATGCATCCAAACACCTCAAGGTGCATTGAGGAATACATATCATTTCCTACCTGAAGCAGGAAATGAGTGGCAAACGTGTTGTATCTGTCCTAAAAGAGGCTGACTTTAGGAATGTTGAGATCTGGATGCCTAAGATGGAGCAGGTGGAGGTACCTGCAGGGGGGAGTGGGACACTCAGGCAGATCAGGCACAGGATACTGGCCTATTTAAACATGGTTATCAGATGTCATTGTGTTAAGAATGTTATGAATCCCCTTAAGTGGCACTGCTCTGCTTGTCACCCGGGCTTGAGTGCTGCCGGTTACATACGTAACAATAAGACACAGCTTGAACTCTTAACCTGCTAGGATTAGGGTTGGTGCTGCTACTCCTATAGTGCAGTACTGTCATCTTGTGCAATATAACTGTGCAATGCAATACATGGGTTGTGCAATAACGTCTTCAGCGTGCAATACTGTAATTTTAAAGAGTAATACTGGGTTTGTGCAAGTCTGTGTATACATGAGCATATGGGTGAATGTTTACCATCAAATGCAGCACTGAGATCTGGGGTAATATTAAAGGGACAACGGATGGAGATCCTAGACATGTGATCCTACGTAGCATGAAAACAGTCTATATGTCTATCAATCAAATGGTCATGAGGAGGTTTCACATGTTCTGTATGTAACAAATGAAAAGTAGAAAAAGTGAGAAAAAATGCACCTAACCCCCTGAGAGGCCGGGATGAGAACCACTTGACTGAAGAAATTGAGCATTCTCGTCATTTGCTCCTTCCTCTTTCCTTTCCCAGATACATATTTCACTCGGTAGGTTTCACATGTAGTACATTTGACGCACACACACATACACAGACATCAGTGTGTCATTCCAGACATGTTTACACAGACAAAGTTAGATCTCAGAGTAGAAACCCTGGGGGCTTCATTTCTGCCAGGGCATCCCCCGCCCCCACCTTCTATCCCTACATCCTTCGATCCCTCCTCGTCCTTCTGAACCCTGGAAAAGTTTCAATCTTGGTGACTAAATTCCAGTTTGGCCCCTCAGGACTGTCTGTCTCCCTGTGCTGTTTTGCTTGGTTAGGCCAATTTACTGCCTGCAGTTATACTGTTACCAGTAGACTGTCAAGCCACCATGAGAATATTCCCACAGCACACTCACATAGATGGTTTTCATAATCCGCAGCTTACACAGACACTGAAACCAAATAAACCAACACTGAGGAGGACCGTATTGACAAATGAAGCCCATTAGCTTTTCTCTGTTGTTGATGTTGGTTCGATTTGATGCCTCATCGTCAGTCAGACTCAGATGAGTCCCAATTAAACATGACTCAAAAAGCTCAGGAACACAGCCGCCACCGGCCTGTCCGCACACAAACACAGCCAAAAAAAGTCTGCCTCTTTTCTGTCCAAGCCTGTCAGCAAGACTGAGAGCCTCCTGTGTGTGATTGATGACCGGGACTCTGCATATTTCTGAAGCTGACACGTGTCGGCTGTGTTGGCTGGGATTTGTCTCTGCTCTATTTAGTTAACATTATTCTTATTATTTCTCTGACCAACCCAGCTGGTGAGTGCACATATGTGCGTGCATGTGCACCGTGCACTCAGGGAGGGGTTTTTCCATGCCCTCAGCTGTCCAGGTATGTGTAATGAAAGCCTGAGTTCTGTTTTGAAAACCCTTGGAGTTCCAGCCATTTTCACGTTGGAGGTATTTCTCTCAGTTCCCTCTCACACATGTGTTCTCCCAGTGAACGGTCCACCCAAGGTTACTTACTGCTTAATTGGCAGCACTTTCAAAAAGTCAAATAAATACAGGTTTTAAAAGGTGGGGAACACCCACCATCTTTACCAGTTTGTGTCCAGAAGCAGAAAACAGTTCCTAATTGTATCAGAAAGAAACTGTGTGCGTGTCTGCATTTCCAGCTCAAACTTGAATCGGGAAACCAATAAAGCTCCAAGAAGTTGGAACCTGAGACAAAAGTTGCTTATCTGCTAATTTCATGCCAGTAAGAGTCTTGTGCTCAAAACCTGAGCAATCATTAATCAAACTTGATCTTTACGAGAAGTACAAGAGAGCTACTGTTGTGTTGTCTAAGGTGAAGTTGCACAAGTGGAGAAAAGGAGGAGCAGCTGTTCAGTGACACAGCACTATCATAAACACACACACACACCCCTCGTAAATCTTTAGGGAGTGAACACCAACTCAAAAAAGGACACATTCTTGTGAGGAAAGGTTAAATAAAATAAAATAAAAACTTCTACAGTTGAATTGAAACACAGATTAAACATTGCTGACATAATTCCTGTGAATATAATGTTGCTAAACTGTAAACGATAAAGCATTACTTACAGGCTCCACACTCGACCGAACAGCCCCTCATTTAGCATTTTTGCTAAAACTGAAGTGAGTGACAGTGGATACTCATTACCCCCATGATGCTCTTTCAGCATATGATGGAGTCAGTGAGGTGTGTTGACAAGCAGAGGAAGCGAGACCAACAGAGACGAGCTAAACCAGAAATGAACGCTCCCAGTCTTTGTCTCTTGTGTTCATCTGAGACTCAGCTAGAGGTGATTAAATGAGGGACAGAATTCAACACATTCAGCCTGTCTGCAGTCTTATTAACTGCCACTCTTAGCTTTTACCCTTTTCCAAGATTCAAGATTTATTTAATTATTATTTAACAACACAGATTTGTAGAATGAAATGCAGTTTGTAGTCCCCTTATGCCACTACGAAAAATTTATGTTAATAACATATGACGGCGTATTAGGGCCATTGTAGGTTAAAAAAAGAAAAGAAAAAAAAGTTTAAGGAAAATTTTAACATTAAAAAAAAGAATTTTCAAGAAAAAACTTTATATTTCACAAATTTGTGCGAAAAAAACACAAATTTGCAAGACAAAAAAACACACAAATTTACAAGAAAAAACTCACAAATTTGCAAGACAAAAATCTCAAAAGTTCGTGGGGGTGTTTTCTATCAAGGAGGGAAACACATCCACACTTTGCAAGGTTTGACAGATGACATTTTTTTAGATTACGCCTGCAGTGGAAGATCTTATCAAACTCTACTTTTCAGTTGGATTTATCAGTGAGGAAATAATTATTTTAGCTCAGAATCATCAGCATGTTTGTTTTTTTCTCGCAAATTTGCAAGTTTATAATGTTAGAAAATTTCTGAGTTTTTTTCTTTTTCAAGAAATTTCCCCCACCCCTGCTTCCAACCTCCTTCTAGCTCCCTTTTTTGTTGTTGTTGTTTTTTTCCAACAATGGCCCCAATACACCATTGCAATAATGAGTTCATGAAAGTAAAACTATTTTATAAATTTAAGCGTGAGGGATGAGTGAAGTAGTGTCACAGATTAAGAGTAAAATCTGTTCTTTAGTCTGGTGCATTAATGGAAAATTGTGATCATTTCAGAAAAAAGCAAACAATAACCTGAATTCAATGATTACATTTATTTTATTTACTGTGTTGTTCTTCTTAAAGCCTCAAAGAAGGAGCTTAGAGTTTAATCTGGTCACAAATTCAAAAGCAAAATGCACAGCTTCACCTACAATTTAAACACATTTAATAAACAAAAGAATCTGTGTATTTTGACAGAATTGTCACTGACTGGTGTCACAGTTTATTCATTCAGAATGCTCTGTGAACAAATGTGGTGACCCGCTAATCCTTCCTCAAACATACATGTAGCAAAAAGGCCAAAACAAACACAAGAGATTTCTATAAACCAACACAGCATTTCATCACCCGAAACTATCTGATCCTTAAATCCTAATCTGTGTATTCTGGCAT
>JAQFJB010000011.1:11982989-11995235 GCA_029874875.1 Naso minor | reverse complement strand
ACTGCAGTGCAGTATATATATATATATATATATATATATATATATAAATATAGAGATCCATATCCAATAGAACACCAATCCAATTACTCTCAAACTCACATTCATCTGAAACTAAGGGTTGAAACAATCACAATCCCAACACTCACTTTTAAAATAACTGTCATTCTAATGCTGTTACTCTCCAATTAATATGGACTGATCAAAGCTGCAAGATTGCAACTCACAGGGGATCCTCAGTAAACAAACTAATATTGTTTATGTGTATTTTAATGCACTAATATTTTATTGTCCCCTGCATATTCAATACAATTGGACTATCTATTGCACTCTCTTGTTTGCTAATTGAGGCAAAGATGATAAGCAATTGTTATGCTACAGAATGTTAACAGCTATAATGAAGAAGAGTCAGTCAGAGTGGTTACTTCATCACTCGAGGTAAAACGTCCAATTAGAAGTGACCTTTGAATTTAGATGCAGTGTCAGGAAGACGATGGAGAAACATTGTAGGTCAAATGCCGAGAGGATATCCAAAAAACCCAGGCGGCATCGACATTTTATTCACTTATCTACAGCTTTCTTTACCTCTGAGAGAGTGCAGCCTAAAGGCAGTGGAGATATTTCTGTAGTTTTTAAAAACAAAAGGACAACAAAATACCTGTTGTTTTTTCCAGAGCCAAGCCAGTTACAAGTTTAAGATCAAAGTTGAATTGCACTACAGCACAACATTTATGTGTAACTGAAGGCTTTGCAAAGTTTGTTCCAAAAACGAAACAAGCCTAGTTGTTACATCCTACAATATTTCCTAAAATCAGTTCTGCATGAGTGACATAGCTCTTCTCTCTTGTCCAGAAGAGAAACTAAGCAGACACAAAATGCAGTTAAAACACCAGTCACTTAGGATGACCTGGATTTGTTGCTATTGGTAGTTTCACTTTATGAAAACCTGTGATACACATTTACATTACCATGTAAATTTTATTAAGAATGATGAGCTGGAAACTAGCGATCCATATGGGGCCCATAGCAGATGTTAACTTTGCTTTTTCTAAGGCTGTCAGAGGCCACAGATGGTTATGTCACAATCCACAGTATTGTTGTACATTTGCTAACCTTGAGTTGGCATGCTATAGCTCAGTGCACACACATACACATCATAGCGAATGCTTCGCTACAATGAAACAAGACTCCAAAATGGGTTCAGGGCCTTGTACACAGCAACCTGTGTTAGGTGACTTTCTCTATTTTGTGAACTAGTTAAATCTAAAAATCACCTAAATTTAGTTTTGCCTCTTGCAAATGCTTTGGACTGTTTACTTTTTATAGCAGCCTTTGATGTTCATTTGTGAAGGGTCATTGTAATTTCTGTCAGTAAGCATTTCACACTCACATTTATTACAACATAACTATTTACTGTGACATAAAGGCATGGGGACTATTGGGACACAGATAGATGTCTGATGAATATTTGCTCCAACTGAATTGAAAAAAGACACTTTATCCTTCCTTGCTCTGAATAACTAAATCTCAGACCAGTGTTCACATAGGGCCTGATTTACTGAGGGTTTGCTTGTGTAAAAACGTGCAAACTTGATATCACCCGCAAACAAATGTGCAAACTGATATACTAAGGGTGTGCACTGAGGATTGCATCTTTCAGATAAACAAAACAGCTCACACTGTCGGTTTTGTACCTTTGCCTTTTTAATGAATATGCAACATGGGGCTTTTTTATCCATGTGTGACAGAATAACCAATAGATACCGCCTAAACAGCGATGCAATTTTTGAGCTTTTGGATGAGCTCAGGGTTGATTTGGGGCCTTGTGTGAGACTCTTCAGGCTGCGCTCTCCGCAGTCTCTGAGGTCATTTATGCTTTGTAAAATCGTTCCACGCAAAATAATTAAAAAACATGTTACAGCATAACAAAAAAAAGATAAAATACAATTTACTTTATCATATGTATTTTTGTTATCTTCATTCATGGTGCGTTGGTTATTCTCCCAACTCCTCATGGTGGAAACCTTTGAAACACGCAAAGCCCTCATTTAAATACTTCCCCTTCCACCGTGTTTCCACCTGTTGTCGCTCACGCAAGATTCTTAGTAGGTCACTCACAAAACGTACATCAACAAAATGTGCAATATGTTAGAGTGCACACGCAATTTGGTCCTCTGTGTTTAAGATCTTAGTAAATCAGGCCCATAGTGCCTAACTGTGTTCGACTTTGTCCTCCTTGTTTTGCCCACTGCCTGTAAAAAGACCCAAAAGAGAAGACATCGCCCAAACAGATAAGTTGGAGTGTGTCTGGGTCTCTACATGGGGCTAAGTGGGTGTGTATGGAATAAGTGTGACTGGAGCAGAAATCGAGTGATGCAACATTTGAGATGGCTGTGTATCACTGGAGGTTATACCTTAATGCAGAAAACATGTCAAGCCCAGGATTTGATCTAACACTTGGCTCTTTGGTGCATACTTTATACCCAGGAGTAGCCTTAGTGGTTAGTGTATGTTACTTAAATGCCTGTGTATATAGTATAGTGACTTTAAGGATCGTTTTTTAAGGTAAGTTTACGATCTAGTTGATTAAATGGGATCATTTCTGACTTCTCTAATAATATCAGTCAGTGTTCATTTGTTTGCTCTTTCATTTCTCTAAACAAACCTTTACGTTAATGCCTGAGATGTTTTGCTAAAATACATTCCATGTATGCTAGTTATTCGAAAAATTTAACCGCAGTCATCTGTCCTGAAATGTGTGTATTCCCTCTGTCATCCAGTTACAAATACCAGCGTGCTGCTCCTAGCAATGTCAAACATTGAGACTGACAAAGCGTCATCACCCAGAGTCAGGCAGCTCTATTCTTCAGGTTTTTACGCTCAAGCATGAAAGCATGTAAAACAAGCAAACATGCAATGTGACAAACATGCTTTGTCACATTGCATGTTTGTCTGAGAATAGATAAGAGGGAATGATATGTTAGAGGTTATAGACTTTTTTCCCCCCTCATTTCTAGTTCAGATCGTGACTGCTTTGACGTCAGCGTATAGCGGGGCACGTTGTAGCCGATTGGATTACCCTGCACTTCAGTACTGTTACTTAAGCTTTATGTGGACTAGGCGGTAGCACACTGTCAACTGTATGTAAATAAGGGAGCAGCTGACTGAATTATTGAATTTAGCCATTGATTTATCCAGTAGAGTTAGGAAATCACTGAGCTGCTTCCTGATATTGAATGCCTGCAGGCTGCTGTGAAGACCTCTCAGCCTGTGCTTGTGACATCTGTGCTTCCTAACGTAAGATCACACTGTTTCCCATTCTCAGAGCACTAAACTTCTAGAACACCAAAACACTGCATGAGTGTACTGCGTGGGGTTGGAACTATATCACATGAACTGCTTCAACTGTTGACTTTTGTTTTGGTTTTGCCCGTATTGTGGAATCAAGCGCTAGTTCCCATCATGCATGTTTGTCAGCGCACAGACGCCGCATTAGATTGGCAAATGTATTTTACATTGTTAATGTGTTTATGTTGTTTGTTTTCTTTTGAGCTTGCAACTGGCAGTGGTTGACACAGTAGTTAGTCGTGAAATATGCATTAATGGCTTCTGATACGTGTTTTCTGACTAACAGAACAGTCCTCGGGCCAACAGCTTATATGAACTTATTGAACAGCAGAACAGAAGAGCTCTGTGTTCACACAGTCCTTCGTTCCTTTCTTCAGACTTCCAAGAATGTGCTCTTAAAAATGCGATTGGCTAACTGAGACTCATCAGATATGTGTACATTGAGCCGTTGTTTAGTCAACCTGCCAAAATGCTCACATTGGGATCGTCTAGTCCTCCTCATTATTGTAGGTAAGTCAAACACTAGTATTTAGATGTCTATAACACTGTGCGAATATCCTTAACTAATCCAAATATGATTTTTTCTCAATAGTTTTTTCAATAGTCTCTGGTTATTTGTCATTTCTAGTCCTTAATGTTCAGTGATTTTTTAATTAAATTCTTAACTTCGATTGCAGTTTCCAGTAGAGCTCTTTATTTGGTGACTCTTAATTTAGAGAGTCCACCTACATCTAGGTCTGGCTAAGGTAAATCATAACCACCTAAGGGCTTAATCTCTATTAAATTAAAGCTCAAAGTCAATGTGAATGCCTCTGGTCAATGCATAATGCTTTATTAACTGACAATAAAATATGTGTTTATCCCTGACATTTCTTATTCATTCCATCTGTTTATCAGCAACCCAACTTAAAGTGTGATTAATGTTGAGGTCAAAATAAGGCTTTGGTGAAATATAAACCACAGAGCAACTGAACAATCCCACTGAATGAAAGGAGTTCCATTTGAAGCAAACTTGTCCTGCACAGGTGTCTGGCTTTATTAAAGGCTAGCAAGGTACAACTGGAAAAATATTGCAGCTCTCAAATGGACGATCACACTCTTCACCATCGCCCCTTTGCTTACCATAAAAAGGCATACATGACCAAGACGTTCCCAGTGACACCCAGTGTTCCGATCACCAGGACAAAGAAGGCAACGATGTAGTGAACGTGGTCCTGGACATCCACGTGCCGGTAGAATCCGTGTTCCACGTCCATTTCTGTGAAAGCAACCACACACACACACACACACACACACACACACACACACAGATGTCAACACCTGTCAATCAGTATCTGTCATGGTGTACAGCATGTCCTAGTAACTTTCATACAAAGCCAGTCTTCCTCTCTATCACTCTGACCCACTAAATTCTCCAGCATTATGTAAGAGCATTTATCATTATCATCAATGCGTGTACATTATGTTACATTGACATATGTCACACACTTTCTATCTTGTTTTTAATATTTGATTACAGCCATTGTTGTTATCCTTTGTTTACTTTTATGCTTGAGACATTTCCCGTTTGAATGCTCACATTTTGGCCATTTCCTCTATTTTTCATGGAAATCTGAGGAAATCCCCACTGATGTTTTGAAACTCAGCTGTGAACTTTGTTGAATTTTCAAACAGGAAATGATGGATTTTGGGGTTACTGTTGGGCACTACAGCACAATTTGGCCGTGTTTCTCTAGGTTCTTAGGAAATGTCAGCTGTTTTTGACCCTACTCCGGGCACAGTGGTATGTTTATTTGATAAGTTGGACAGAGCAGACAGTGTATTTTGTCTGGTTGACAGGCTGTATGGGGAAATTTTAGGGAGATTTTACACAATCTAAATGCCGTCAAAGCTGTACGCCTGAGCAGGTTTCTTGCTAAGAGCATGGCTCTGCAGACTGCAATGTCACAGTCTCTCTTTTGGTAGTTTGGCTGTTTCACAACTTTGGTCCAGATTAATTTACCTCAATATAATCACATAGCTGTTAAATTAATTACTATGAAATCTTTGGTACACGAAGGATGAATTCTAATGATGATTCCATGAATTTCCCACAAGTTCACCTCTGTGGCTTTGGAAGGGCTTGCCATGATTTTAGGCAGAAAATATCTGCAAAACTGAGGACATTCCCTTCAACCTAAGCCTATCATTGTTTAATGTTAATTAGCAAATGTCACCATCCTATTACTCTAAACTAAGGTAATGAACATGCTTAACATTATAGCTGAAACAAGCAATGCATATGAGATTGCCTGCAGTGCACACATCTGTGTATGTGTGCGCTGCAGGGAATGAGTGTGATGTGTGATGAGTTTGTGTGCACCTCGTGTATGAAGAGCAGGTGTACATTTTTAGAGAGATCTGATTGCAATGTGGTGACGTTGAGAAGAAAATAAAAATAATACTTTTTAAAATTAAGTCAGACTTATTTTGTTCAGGCTATCAGCCACTTTCACGAGTTGGTGATTTGTTTGTAGAGTAAAATATATGAGGGCTGTGAACTAAATCGCAGATAATTTTTCTGATGTTTAATAATGATGACTGACATATCGCAGATATGTGGTCTATAGGTACGTTATGAATTATTGATGACACTGCTGTAAATAGCCACAGCAGAGTCTAATGATGGCTGTTGTTGGCAAACATTGCCGAAGGAGCATAATGGCTAAAATTGCACATTATTTTCAGCGGCAGATATAAGGAGAAGTGGAGCTGGCAGAAGTATAGATGTGCAAACAGATGATTATGGGATTTGTCCACACCCATCGGCGACATACCAAGGGAATGGGAATGAGGCTGTGCATATGTGGCTGAGATTTATGATTATTAGGAAAAGAGCATATTCTATCTTTTTTTCTGTGCAGTGTTTTTAGTTTAGTGTTGATGAGTTAGAGGAGAAATCATTCTGAGAGCGCAACGTATTAGGAATGGTATGGGAGCAGTATGGGCCAAGTATTTTTCTCCCTTTAAGGACCATACCAGTGTTACTACGTGTAATTGTCTTTTCTCAACAGCAGCCACATAGGTTACATAAACCCCACACATTTTTCCCAAAATAGCTTTTCCTATGAGATGTCTTGTTTGTTTACATTTACATATTCAGTGAATGTTACAGAGAAAACCTGAAAATGTGTGACATTAGTAAACAAGAACGTCTGTGTCAAAATCCGTCTTCACACTAATATTCAAACTAAGCTTCTGAGGAGCTATTTTTCCAGACATAATAACTTTCATCTCCACGGCTCGTGACTCCCCTCTCTCTCAGACATTTTTGACCAAATAAATGCAGTTGTTCTCTTTAGAGGGTGAATTATCTATATCTAGAAACTTTCACATGTCCTATAGTGTTTCTATACCCTGTTTCAACGTAAAAAAAAATATATAATGCAGTCTTAGATCTATTAAAGTATACACACTGTCTAATTTTAAAGATAGGGGTGATCCCTGCTAATGGCGAGAAGTCTAAAGTAGACTTGTATGGTCCTCTAAGCCTTTCACAATGAAACAAAACTTACTTCTGCTCCAAGGCCTTCAGACTTTCTCCACACTAAACTATTTTGGACTGAAACGCCTCTCCAGAAGTCGTCATCTTCCCCCTTACACACTTGACATGACAGATAGAGAGTAAGTGTGCATTTTTTCTGTAATGAATTACATGTCTTATAGCTTATGTAATAAGAATGATTATGACAGTCAGTGCCTTTTAATATCAATTATTAATGCTTGCGAACTGTGAAAATGGTTGGCCAAATATTAGCAGTGACGCTGCCGTGGCCTTTGTGGCCGTAGAGGAGCTTCACGCTCAGAATTATTAAACTTTTTTAGGAAACTGTTTGTCTGGGGGGGGGGGTTGTATCATTCTTCCTTTCACTTCTTTCACTTGCAAACTAGAAAAAGTAACATTTAACACTGGATGACAGCATGAGAGGGAAGATGTATGAGCGTGTAGCAGTTTTTGATCCGCCCAAAATGCTCAGTGATTGCTGTGCTGTAAATAACTGGAAAATATTTATCAAAAAGGAGATTAAATCAAGGTATTTTTTATAGCCTGATGAAAATTGAGTGTATGCACTCCCACATGCTTTTCTGTGCAGCCATTGCTCAGCTGCGGCAGTGATTATAAGAGGATTTCTGTGTATGTTAATGTGATGGAATCAAGAGTGCACATTGAGTCACGTAATATTAACAGCATTTATCAGACTATGTAAACCCACTACCTGTCTGGCTCTGATCTGTATTATAGAGAGGAGTTGGGTGTAACAAAATGCTCTCTGCCAAGTCCATTTCAGAAGATGATGAGAAACATTTGACAGGTATTGCATTAATAATTTGTTTGAGAAGAAAAACATGTTCTAAACGGCTAAAGCAGTTCACTCACAGGGTGTAATCCACAGTAAGATAAATTGTGGTCCTGTACTTAATCCATCAGTGCTGTAGTGAATCTGACTCATAACACATAAACATGTGAAATATGTTAGCATGTTTCTATGGCTAAAATGCTGTCTATTTTTAGTGTGTCTGCATAAAACTGTCTTTTATACATTCAAACATTCAACTAAACTAGTTTCTCTAAGTTGTAAGGGCACTATTTTCTGTTTGCTGTGTGAAAAAAAATGCATAAACATAGATGAGGGTGAGGCACACATGTGCATGCGGTGTTTGAGGTCCACACATGGAGCTCTCGCTGTGCTTAATGAAGCCTTGTGCGTCAAAGGAACCCTCAATCACCTTGTACTTCCCTTATTAGGCATCAAAGCATTGTCTCGGTGCTGTGAAAGGCTCGTCCCATAAATCAAGTCCATATCTGATTTAGTGCGACTGCGTTAACACCGAAGGTGAAATGCAACCATTTTTCCTGATCATTTAACAGAAAAGTTGTGAGCAATCTTTTTTGTCAACATTCATTCAGAATGTGAATGATGTTAATGTTCACAGAAAGCAAACATATCTATGACGATGAATAAGCTTGGATAGAGGAGAGCGAGAGCACGCACTATGCTTCTTGCAAGGAAGTTATTTAAATTCTTTACATGTAAACTGAATACCCAATGATAAAATCCTCACGCATGGCAATGTTTCAGTCAACAAGTGTGTTTGTCAGAGATCCTTCTTTTAGAAGAATAGTCAGTTTTAAATTAAAGTTATGCTCCATGGCTAATAATGTGTAAAAGCACCAATATCTTTGTAGAACAGAATGTTGTATTGGTAAAACATCTGGTAAAGCATCAGGTGGCCAAACCCCCTTCTGACAACACCTAGGGTATGCAGATGCACCATTTAGGGTAAATTTAAGCATTCGTCTGATAATATGAACATTACTGTGCATTTTAAATAGAATCGGCTGTGGTTCAAGAGGCAATAAGAAAAAACAACATCTTGAAAAGAACTTAAAATTAATAACTAATAACTGCATTAAGGAAAGAGTCTTCCCTTAAAAAGAAAAAATGAGAAAGGAAACCACCAAGATTTCTGCCCATGCAAAGTTGAAAACAAACCAGGATACATTTACCAAGTTAATCACATTCTTGAAAACTGTTTTTCTCTCTTAGAAAGAGTTTCAGTAGATTCCATGTGATGGTTTACATTGTCATATACAATGGCAAAAAATGAAAAAAACAAAACAAAAGAGCTTCACATCAAGTCAATTATAAAACTTATCCAAGCATATATAAACAAAGTGTTACTTTACCTTATCCAGAAAGCGAAGCCCTGTTTCCTCTCCAGTGCACCTCTGTGTTTGTAGTGAACTGGTAAAGAGGATCAGAGACGCTGAAGCTGTTCGGCATGTAAAACTGCTGATGAGAAATCCACCACGCTTAAAATGGATAAGGTTGATGCTTTCTTCTCTAATCCCAACATTAGATTGAGATTCTCTGATACAGTGCAGCAACAGTAAGCTGCTGCTATCAGCACGGGGGAGAGAATATGAGAATACACAGAAAAGATGGATAGAAGGCAAGCAGCTGCACATTGACCCATCCCCCTGCTGGCTACCCATCACACACAGCTCTCGGATAGCACAATGCATCGATCAAGCCAGTGTGTGGTGTGTTTGTGCGTGTGATGTGCGTGTGTGGTTAGATGCTGCTGTGATCATGTTAAAGACTTTTTAGGTAACAACTGTTAAATATGAACTCTGTAAATACTTTTATAAAGAAAGTGCTCTTCAGTAGAAACATTTAGAAAATTTAAAAAACATAACTTGTGTGTTTCACCATTGCAGTTTTCCCTAAATAATCGAGGCAAACTGTGTGTGTTCTGCACAATGACTTTCATAAGCACTGATCTCTGTGTATCTAATACCCATTCTGTAGCTGATGAGGAGGTGAGAAAGCACCACAGCCCATTTGCTGCTGCTTCCCATTCGGTGCTTTGAGAATTGCGAAGCAAAGTCTTGTGGCTTTGAACAGCACCAAACCTTTTACATAGTATCAGACTTGTTCACTGCTCAGCCTCGTGTGAGGAGAGTCTTGAGACAAGCACTCAGATAAAAGCCTCCCAGTGCTTATCATGTCATGCACAACTGAGCAGACAGCCGCAGCACCTCCCCTTGGCCTTAATATTTCCTTTTTCTCTGGTGAAATCTGGCCTCAGTCTTAGCACCTGGGGTTGTGTGGGTTCAAAACAGCGCAAAGATGCAGCGACATATAAAATGGGCTTCCTCTGTGAAGATTCAATCAGTCTGGATACCATCTAGCAAGAGGACGATAAGCCTCTACACTTCTGGGTCACTGCACTTGCAAGGGAAACAGGTCTATCAACACACACTAGTTTCCAACCAGTTAACTTCACTACAATGAATTCTGAAAGTGGCGCACAGGCAGGCAAATATTAGCTGATTTTTATGCATTGTTGGTTTGTTTTCTATACAAGCATTGTGTGCAATTTTTTGGAATCTTGTTTAAATGTTTTCTGGGTCAAATTACAGGATTGTGAGGACCAGCTGATTCATTTGGAGGGTATTTCACATCATGGATACAAGGCTTAACTGTTTTCTGTATGTCGCTAAGACAAAGGGAGCTTTCAGTAATTCTGTATATTTCATCAGAAAAGGAAATGTGACATGTTTTCAGGGAAGCATGTTCATGAGGTCAATTCAGGTTTTTATACATCCACTTAAATGCAATCAAGTACAACTGTCCAACAAATAAATCTAATTATAGCTTATTATGTTCATTTTGTCCAAACTTTTATAGAGATTAATATTACTGTTATTACTTTATTGCCGGCTTTTACTTTAGAAGCTATCAAATAAATCACTTGTTTCTTTTCATTCTGCCACATGTATTCATCACACACTTAAAAATTAAAGCAAGCTGGAAATAAAAGAAAATAGAAACAAAAAAATAGTCATTTGATCAGATTTTTCTTAAAAATGGATCAGGGATCCTGAAGCACTGTATTAATATTGTTCCACTCGATCTATATTCATGTCTCATTTACTCCAGTTTCTTTTATACTTTTTAAAATTTATATCTCATAACTCATTCTGTCCATTTCTTTGATCTCTTTGACTATTAGTTCATAGATGGTGGTTTTATGTCCTGCCAGGTCTATGTGTTTTTTCTGTTGAATCCTCTCTCAATTTATTTCCGAAACTCGATTGTTGTCGAAAACTTGAACTTAGGCTTTTTGAAAAGAAAAGTCATGATGCCTTCCCCCGAGCCAAAGATTAAAACTGTTATTTAAAGACTGTATGAAAAATGAATTTATTTTCCTTCTTTACCTCACAAACATTGTAAAACTTTTTGTCCCAGGAAGTCAACACTCAATTCTCCAGATCCACTTTGTTCAACAACATCCAATTATATTTTAGGAGAAAACCATAGAGATTTTGTTACAGAGCTGTAGTTGGGAAAAAATGACCCTGAAGACAACTATGTGCAAAAACTGCACAGTGGTCATCAAAAGAAGAATAGCCTTATGCAAATCGTGTGGGTCGAAAGTTACAGACACAGACACAACAACTTCCAGCTTCAAAACTCAAGGTTCAAGGTTTTAGAAATGACTTGGGTCTTGTCAGTCTTGTCAGACTTGGGATAAGATAGATACTCTTTCAATCCTTCACAGGAAATTATATTGTTACAGCAGCAGCAACCTCATTTAGTCATCACACACAAACAACAACAGAGAGTAAGCTAAAAAATAGACTATTACCTTATACTAATGCTAAAAACGTAAATAAATAAAACATGATAAAATAGAAAGTGCTAGTCTTAACAAGGTTCTAGTTAGAACCATTATTGCACTTTAGAGAGAGCTAAATATGTATATATATACATACACATATGCACATACAAACCAAACATGCATACATATGTAAATATACGCACATTTGTAATCCTAACTTCGCACTTGAGCGCTAAGACTTTAGACTTACATACGACTTGCAAAACAATGATTTGGTCTCACCTCTGGAGTGCCTACATCAAGTATATTTGAGATTGTTTCATTTAGTTTGATAAAGATCTATCGGGATGATAAGTAAATAATCATATCATCTGCATATAGTGCCAGTGTGGTTGTTCATCTTTTGTACTTATGCTTTTAAAGTTTTGTTTTGTTTTGTTTTTTTAACTTCCTGCTAGTGTCTCTGTGCAGATTGCCGATATGATTATGAGAAAGTGTCTCCTTTTCTTTTCCCTTTTTAGATGGAAAATTCCTGGACAGCGTGCCTTTAATCTTTACTAAATACTGGATTTTTATACATTCCTTAGATTATACATCTTTAATGCAGTAAATACTGAAATGATGTGGTCTGGCCGTAGCCTGCAGGAAGACAGTTCAAGTGGATGATGTGAGAATCACTGGTAACACAACCAACTGTCCCTGTGTCGACGAGTTAGAGGTTATTATTGCCAA
>JAQFJB010000011.1:11912132-11923069 GCA_029874875.1 Naso minor | reverse complement strand
ACAGACACACACACACACTCAACTGTGTTTGGATAAGTCTAACTATGTGATACAAATGCCAGCTGAAGACATATGGTTTGAGTGAGAACTGGCGAGGGTCAAATAAAACTCTGCTTGATGCATAGTTGTGTTTAAATCCGCATAAACCAGAGCTGTTAATAAATCACATTATCCCTTGCTGGAGGAAAAAAATGCAAAAAGCCACGTACAAAAAGAGGTTGCCCAGTACAGCCTGAAGACACTGCACAGGGTTCAACAGTAATGTGTTTTTTTTAACTTGCCTGGTTGCCCTAAGTCAATTTGTACAAGTCCATAAGGCCAGGCAATACATCCATATAACACGATATTCTCATGGATACTGTTATACTGTGATATGGCATAAGTGTTGTCTTTCTCTGGTTTTAAAGGCTGCATTAAAGCAAAGTGATATAATTTTAAACTTTCCAGAATGTTCCAGGTTTGTTCTAATAGAACAGAATAGAATAGAGTAGAATAGAACCTTCATTGTTCACTGGAGTGAAAAACTGTCTATGGCTGACCAACATTATTTATCAAAAATCTCATTCTGTTTATATTTGGTGAAAGGACCAATTGTCATCCCTACAGTATTGTCGCAATATAGATACTGAGGTATTTGGTCAAAAATACTGAGACAACTGATTTTGTCCTTGTCCCCCTGTCATACTTGCCCCTATCAAAATTATTTTATTTAATCGGGGCTGTTGGCAGCCCTCTTAGCTGTCATGCAAGTGTGATGCTGTTGGTCCTTCGTGCGTTGGTGAGACGTTTTTTGGAGTCGTCCTGTCTTTGAAAATCGACCCTGTTTTATCCACCTGTCAAAGTTCAAACAAACTGCAATAGATAGTTTGAGTTTTGTTCTCATCCTCTAAGGTCACCTAACTAAAGTTGTTTCCAGGATAACTGTAATCTTAGCTTGTGTTTTAGCTCAAAAACATCTTCACTTGTGAGTGCCCAGTCAGTACTAAGCATGTGGAGCTCTGAACAGAGAGAAGAAAAAAGTGAGATCAATCACTTCTTATTATCACCTCAGGAAAAAACAAATGTCCTTAATTTTTCTGTACCACTTACCCAATCAGGCATGTGAGTTGCTAGATTTACTAGCCTGACATGACATTTTAGTTGTCCCAGACAAGCAGGCAATCCTTATCATTGAGTTGTGCTGCATTGTAGAGTTAAGAGTTTACATGGGCAGCTATACATTTGTATGTGTGAGAGTGAACGAGAAAGAGTGACAGCTACCGACTGGATGACGAACTGGTCCACCTGCTGTGTCGCACAGACATCTCTATTTTGTTTACAGCAGACTGTAGGCGTCTGTCAGGCCAATAAAGACAACATAACCTTTCGCGTAGCACACAAAACCTGGAATGCTATTTATTGTAAGGGCTCTTTCCAAAACATGGCAGTACTGTCTGTCTGGGGGAGAGAGCGGAGAGGCTGGAGCCCACCAGTGTCGAGCCAACCATGACTACAAGCCGAAGACTGCTCACCCTCACTTGTCAGGAGCAAAACACAAAGCAGGGCAGTGAAAGGAAAACTCTCAGCTCTAATATGTGGCACTGCAACATTGTTAAGTGTAAAAACTTTCCATCCCTCATTAGAGTAACAAAGATCAAAAGAAGTAATAATAAAAATGAAATGCAGCTTCACATAATTAAAGTTCTGCCTTTTATTCCAGAGGGGAACATCTGGGTCGATCTCAAACCTTATTCTTTCAGAAGTAATGGGAAAGTAGTAGCAATTGAGGGAAATATGTTCACCTGCTTCTCTTCCCTGCGACCCTGTTTTCACTTCAATCAGCAGCTCCCTTTTCCCACACAAATGCTTAAGAGACAGAGGGGTGAATGGAATAAAATGAGACCCACATATCCTCAGTCATGCATGCGCACTTTATGAGGTTGCACCATCATTCACACATCAACTGAGCAGTGACAACTCCCCTGGCCCCAGATTTTATCTGTCTGTCTGCCTGTCTGCCTGCCTGTCTGTTTGTCTGTCTGGTTACAGGTCATTTGTGTGTGTGTGTGTGTGTGTGTGTGTGTATGTAGTGTCAGGTTTGGGGCTTAGGGGAATGCTTGGGATCACTTTCAAAGATGCTGAGATAAGGAAGAGGCAAAGGAAAAGCATATGTCTTGTATAAGGTTGTTTATTTGTTGAATTCTGGTGATGTTATAGGCTGTGCTGCATGAACACTGGTTGATTATCTAACTCAGGCTCTGTTATGAAAAAGGCGGGTTAGTAGGGGAAGATGCTCCATCTTGTGACGCTGCTGAAGATAAGTAGAGGCATAAAATAGAAGGATCTGAGAGCAGCAATACACACAGTGGCACTCGAGCAAGGAAGAATAGAGAAGAAACACTCGTCCAAGCATAGAGGCACTGTGAGATACTGAAGTGAGTACACACCAATATTAGTTTGACTCCAAAGTAGAAAATTGGCCTAAAAAGGCCTTAGCAGGACAGGTGAGACCACACATTACAGGTACAAGACGACTGATTCACGCTAAAAGAAGTCATGACAGCTCTTCAGATTTTATCAAGCACTCTGGTAGATAAGATGCTTTCTCACAACCTTCCCCAGAGGAAGTGACCAAATACTGTACTCACACACTAAAGAACTACAGGTTACGGTCAGTCAGAGAGTCAGCCATGACTTGAAATTGAACAAAAAGGATTAATGCACTCTTTAAAGGTATGGTATGTGCGTTCTTGGGCAGGATATGGAACACTTGCTGTGTAAGGCGAGCAACAATTGGAGACAAGCTGGACTGTGGATGAACCTGGTGTGTAAACTGTCTGAATCGCCCCAACATGCTCACACACATTATGTGATATCTGTCCTCACACTTCATCCCTGTTCTACCACGCAGGTTACACTTAGCTCAGCAGTAATGCCCGCTCCAATGAAATAGATGTAAGGTTCAGTGCGTGTCTTACTGCTCTGCCATTTATATTCTGAACAGTAAGACACAGCCTGAACATTACACCTATTTTGTCATCAAGCTGTTATTCCTAAAGTGCAACACTAATAAATTGTGCAATATAAACAAACTGTAAATGCTGCGGGAAACCCTGTAATGAACTGTACAGTGTAATATGTGGCTTGTGCAATCATTTTTAATTTTTGAATGCAATACCGTTATTGTAAAGTGCAATATGGGGATTCTGCAACATTTGTTTAATTTTTTGAGTGCAGTACTGTTATTGTACAGTACAATAAAGGGTTTCTGCAATAATATTCCGGATGCAATATGTTGCCAGGTGCAATGTTTGTGCAATATGCTTTTAAATTTTTGAGTGCAATATGGGTTTTGTGCAATTTTTTTTCAGGATGCAATATGTTGCCAGGTGCAATGTTGTAACTTTCTTTTTTTTGTTTTTTTTGTTTGTTTGTCTGTGTGTGTTTTTACTGAGGCCTGTACTGTTATTGTACAGCGCCATATGGGGTTTGTGCAACAGTATTCAGAATGCAATATGTTGCCAGGTAAAATGTTGTGCTTTTTTTCTGTTTTATATGTGTCTGTCTGTGTTTTTATTGAAGCCTATATAATGCAGCACTGAGCCCAAAGGGGACAATAAAGTATAGTGTATTGTATTGTTTAAAAAAGGTAGGCCATCACAAATACTGACTTATATAAAGCTATAAAACTTACTCCCATACAAAAGACAAAAAAAATCACTGACGCCAAGCAGATCTTACATCAGTTCTTTGTGACTTTCTATTTTTGTAGATGGTCCCACATATATCACATTATGTGTTTTTTTAGCAAATGACAAAGACAAATAGTTTGCTTCTCAGCAGTAAAAGGAAAGGCCATGTTGTCCTCTGGGTCCTCCTCGCGTACAGCTACACATCCAAATCCAGCTGCAGCCCTGACAGCAGGCCAGCACAAAGGGAATCCCTGGCATTCAAACCTCCTGGAAACATTTCTCAATTTGTGTGTATTTGTGTGTGCACATGCGTAAGTGTCTCAAGACTGAACAGAAGTAACATGTGGTCTCAATTAGAAAGTCGCCATTTGTCCTATCCTCTGCTCTAGTGGCTGAAATTTCAGTCACAAAAAGAACATAACATGAATTTTTGATTGTTCTCTTGTGGTGCTATAAAATGACAAAGTAAAACCAAGAATCAGTAATTTCATGTCCTCAAAGCCACTACTGCAAAGTTTTCCACAGTGTTTGTTATAGTTTGTTAACAATTCTACAGTATGCAGTATGGGCTGTTAACTTTTAACAGAATTTATTCAAGAATTTTTAAGCCACTGCTGTCGTAAGGTTTTTTATTACAAAAGGCAGCAGCTCAAAAAAGTCCTAGCCATATTTTTAGTTTACTTCAAGTTCAATCCCGCCAAAGAAATACTTCCACTGGGAGTTGACCCAGCACACATTGCCCTTGCTTTCTGAGAAATAAATCTGCGGTTTTTAAACAGGTGTTCAGTCTTTCAGCAGAGACTCAGTTTAAGTGGCTCAGTGCTTAATATGCATTTGGCCCCCATGGACCGAGCATGAATAATGTTGGAAAACATTTTGCCATTTTACAACCGCACAACTCTTAAACAGGATGACAGAATGACACCAGTCTGTGCTAAAATGCTTTTCACTGACGGACTTGAGTAGCACAGTTCTGCTGAAGCCTCTTTTCAACCCTCAGTGTGCAAGGACAATCACTGCCACCCTGCTGCTGCATTATTATCTTCATCAGTACCTTCCTCTCATCTTCTTCCTCTCAGAGAGAAAAACTCTGAGTAAATGAAATCATTCAAGAAGCTGCGAGGCAGTTCTTATGAATGGCATTCCATACAACAAGGAGGGACCTTTAATTAAAAAACTGGGTGGTCCAGTGAACACACTTAATAACCTATTCAATTAAACACAACAAAGACTCTCTAACTACACCGACACACGAAGAAAGACAGAAAATGTGTCGGTCGGATGTTTAAGCTGATACAGCCAGAAGCAGACACCCATTGGTACTACCAGCCAATTGCTCGTCCATTCCCAAGAGGCCCACTGACTACACTCTGGCCTCTGCAGATTGAATAGGAGCTCAAACGATGGCACAGTGTGGAGGGAGCAGCACACATCAAAACGTAGTGATGGGCAAAGAAAAGAAGACACGCTGTTCGACAGAGCTGAAGGATGATGATCAAGAGGCAACCATCACAACGGGATGTAACTGGCTGACACTCCTACCTATCAAGCAAATACATTCAAACTTAAAGTAAAACATTTTCCTTGTTTTGTGTTTTTTACAAAATCCCAGCCAATGCTACATACGCATGAGATTATATCATCAATAATAATAATAATACAGATGGAGGTGTTGACAATAGCAGGTATTGACTATAACTGTGACATAAAAATCAAACACTGATATTTTGCATTAATACATGTATGATAATATTGTGCGAATATTTCAATCTCAAATTTCTCTGTTCACTTTGTTATAGTAGGAGGCAGTAATGCAACTTAAAGCTGAAGTAGGCAGTTTATTTTTGGTGTTAGCGGGCAAAAACTCCACTAGACTTCTGCACCTCTCCTTACCTCAGCATTCAGGCTTTAAAAAGTTAAGACTGTCACGTGCCTTTCATTCAACTGGCCTCTGGAAACAACAGTGTTTGCAGGCGACAGCATAGGCCGGCTTGAGTTGACCTGAGACGGAGGAGTTTACATCACTGCAGCTTTCCCTGCAACCATTTTGTCTCATCGTGAATCCTTGGTGTAAGGGCTTAAAGGAGAAAGCAAAAACAGGAAGAGGAGGGAGTACCGGAGTTGCTTCCTTAGGCGTCTCATGCTACAGCTAGCTTGCTTTCCAGGTACTGCCTACCCCAGCTTTAACACTGGCTGCCATTTGTTGTACAGTAAAAGGTTACAGACTGTATTTGCCTCACTACACTCATATTTTGCATGTAATTCATCTGCCAAAAAGGGACAAAACACCCAATAAACAAAGTTAAAGATGAATTTGAGTGACAACATTAATTTTCAATCAAATTTTCTAAAGATATAGTGATGAAATCACTGTCTTTCGGCCTTATCCTTGATAACTGTATTGTGAAAGTCTGAAAATGTGATAGCACTGATACAGATGTTAAAGATTTGGGCCCGTCCTGAGTGCTAAGACTGTAGAAGAATTCGTAGAAGAATTCATGAATTCAGTCCTGGGGTCAGTTCCAGAAAGGAGGATGCTTGTGCTGAGTAAAATCCAAAACTCACTTATATGTGGACAGATTGACAAACACCTGGAGGCCTTTTGTCTAATTTAATGTCACTTGAGGATCTCAGGATATCCTCTCAAAGATGTTAATATTCTCCAAGGTAAAAAAAAAGCCAACAACTATTGAATGAAAAATGAAAATGAGGAGTACAGAAAAAAGAATTAAAGAAATGTGATCTGTATTTTTGGCACCTGTTTGAACCCTCACGGCTACAATCTGTTTGCACTGGAGGAATGAAGAAGTGGGAGGTTTGTGAGGTTTGACCAGGAAAGCAAAGTACAGCACTTAATCATCAAGTAGGCCCTATGTTTCACTGCACTTTTCTTATGTGATGAGAAGTAAAAGAGCAATTTAGGAGATTTAAGATGGCGTTCGATGGACAACTTCTTTCATCTGTAAATCAACGAAAGCAGTCTCTCCCTCTCTTTCCTCTCTTCGTCACTGCCTCTTTCCATCTCTCAGGTTGCTGCGGTGAACCGACTCCCATGCAGCTGCTCTGCCTGTGAATGGCTCCCTGTGCGCTCCTCTCTGCTGTGCTCTTCCAAGCTGGCCGGGGGCAACACCCAGTGCTAACGTGCCAAGGGAGGATTTCCAGAGCCTCAATAAGAGCTAAATAAACCAGCCTCCACATCTGGGAGAGCAGTAACACTGGTAAACACTGGGTCGCGGCATGCCCGCAAAGCCAGGCCCTTGTTTTCACTTAATGATGATAGCCCTGGGTTTCTGCACTGCTGCCTGTCACACTCACTTAGACTCATCACTGCGGTCGCACTCAGAGTCACACGTATTCAGTCCCAAGTATTCACTCACACCTACAAAGTGCAAAGGGTTACAACTTCTGCAGTCATACAGGACCAGTGCTGCGTTTGAGGAGGCGGAGGACAACTAAAGCTTTGCTTTCTGAAGCAGAGAGACTGGAGATATGTATAGTATGTGAGTGTGTGTGTGTGTGTGTGCTACATTTCATTTCAAGCAGTTTCCCTTTGGTCAAAATCAATGCACACCAATAAAAAAAAAGTCTGAATTTGGACAACATCCAGTAAAAAATGTGCCATGTGCCAATGCACAGCTGTTAGGCCAGGCTACTATTTCCAGAGGCATAATCTGGACTAGAGGACTCCCTGCTGGCGATGGAGGACATTAGAGCAAAATGAAAAGCTAACACAGGTTAGCTGCCCAGTGAGGATGATTCTGAATAAATGTTGGGCAAGTAAGCCACATCCTAAAAGATTTTCACTTGATGAGACAAACGGATATTTGGGTGTTTCTGTGAAATGTTTTTCTGCACATTTAAAGTCATGTTTAACAATTAAACTAAATTGGCAGTTATAGCTTCAAACAACAAACAGAGATGACAGGATATAAAAATAGGGCTGCACAATCTTGAGAAAATATCTAATTCTAATTGCGATTATTTGCAGTAATATTGCCGTTGGGATATGATTTGCGATATTAGCAGGTATAATCAATTTTACATCACTATTCTCTTTTTCATTGCCAAACAAAAAATGATTATGGTTTGATTTTGGCAGGGATCTGTACCAAACAAAGATGTTTTCTTAAATCTGTAGAACATGATGTGTCGGCCGGGACAACTCTGCAGCTCAGCGATATTTGAAATAAATGTCATTTTGACCAATTTTTTACTTATAACAAATATTGCACCACCCTGCGATTCATAAATTGCAGTAGGGCATATTGCGATTTCAATTAAATTTCAATTAATTGTGCAGCCCTAATATAAAATGTCACAATGTCACAACTAGTACTACACACCATCCTTTATTGTTTTATCTAAATATTTATTAGTAATAATTACATACTTAAATACTGATACACCCACGAATGTTTGCTATGCCTGTTATTTTGGTTAGGACTTCTTCACCTGAAAATGTAAGGGATTACCCCAGATTTGCGTAGGTGTATAGTATACAACACAGCAGATACAACAGTGGGGGAAGTAGCAGATTCTTAGAGATCACAACACTTATTTTAAACTCACCCATCATTGGAGCAGGTCATGAATTCTTCTTTTATCTTCGGATGCCAGCAGCCACAGTTCAGCATTGCTGTGTGGCCCTGCAAAAACACAGAAAGTGAAAATTGACAAACTGCACTCTTTTTACAGGCACTAAATTGTTGCAGGCCTCATCCTGTGGCACGCTTCCAGTCGCTGTGAGGTGCTGCACACACCTGCTAGTCATGTGGTTTACTGTGAATCCACTCATTTGACATTTAGAGACCAGCTGTAGCCGATAAAAGTTGGTGGAAACATAAAAGGTGAAATGTTCCCAGGAGGAGCCCATGGAGGTAAATTCACGAGGATGTGTTTTATTTTTGTGCTCACAAATTATGTGTTAAGACAGCTGTTGTTCTTCATTGTTGACTCTTTACCCATAACTGCTGTTCAAAAGTCCCCAGTTAATATTATCAAGCGTGCTTTTGCATTTTTTAATGATGCATTTTTTACAGCTTTATTGTTTGATTTGCACAGCAACTATATAAAGTCTTTATCCACAGAGGAAGTTCCAAGTAGTTACCAATTACGTTATCTAATCTAAATGTTTCTTAATAAAAAGTTCTCTCCCTCAGAGAAAGGATATTTTTCTAACCTTGACTTTTGGCCTGTGCTGGTAAAGCAGTGCAGCAGCCTGTGTCAAAGCTCCAAACAGTGAACTCCTAGAAGAGTAACTTTCAGACATTTCCTCTGTCGGAGAAGTCCTGCGGAGAATTACTCATAACAAATGACTTCAAAGTGGGATAACCCAGAGAGAGGCCTCCCCTGCTGCCAGGTCAGAGAGGAACACTTCTGCAGTAAAGAGGCTTCAGACATGACATACTGCTATTTGACAGGATGCTCGAGAAAGCAGAGCCTTTGCATGAGCACGAGTTGACTAAATGACATCGGTATGCCTGCATCAGGAAGAGAGGCCTGCCTGTTCATTGTCAAATACTTCGAGCACACCACATTAATAATCAATATAAAAGGGGACTTCCTAGGTATTGCTGTTTAACAACTCAAAAGGACTCACAACAAATTGCTGTGTTGTTAAGTTTTATGGTTAAAGACACATCCACTACATGACAAGGTTAAAGCTCAATTGGCTGTGAATGGCTGCTTCCTGGCTCTGTGCAATAACATCAAAATAAACAGAATCATCCATCACAGGAACTTAATGAAACTCTCCCAAACAAAGCTGATTCCTCTTCCTCAACAGTTTAGGACAACAAATTGCCAATGACTAAAGAGAAACAGACTGATATTCATACTAACAGTAAACAAAAATAGTGCAGGTTAATGAGAAACAGCTCCAAGAATAGAAACCTCATGATAACAGTAAGTGACTTACTGAGGACAATACTGGCAGGCCCACTTTTGTTTTTTGTTTTTTTAACTGCAATAGCATTTAGTAAAGGCTGTATTTGTCAGCTTAAAGTTTCAAAGTGCTAAAAGGTTGAGTAATCAAGTAACTGATTTACTTAAAATTAGGGATGGACAGTCAGTGAATTAGGGCCCATGCAATATGGGACTTTTGGGGCTGATGGCAATATTAAGGTGCAAGAAAATTCCGATATATATATTGACCACAACTATGAACTAAGTTGTTCGAACTCCTACACTTTACCTCATATACTTCAGATAACCTATAAGCTGATATATCTGATATCAGAATTTTCTTGCTATATCAGCTGAATGTATTAATCAAAAACCTGTAACAAAGATATGTAATGGAGGCAGGATAGCTTGCATTTTAACAAACTTTATTCCAAACATCAGTGCACTGAAGAGTAAATATATATTAGATATTAAATAATGGGCCACCCTCTGCTGGATGAACTACATAATTAAATTAAATTACAACAGTTTTAACATGAACACATAACAGAGAACATACACACACTCATATTGGTTGGGGCCCTACAGTAAATCAATGCACCACCTGACGAAAAATTAATTGATAGTAAGTTTGATTTATCTGAGTGATGATTCATGTAAGTTAAAGTAATTTATAAAGCATAAAATGCCAAACATTCTCTGGTTTCTGCGCCTCAGTTGTCATGACATCCAACCAAATGCATAAACAGCATAAAGACTTGTGCGTGGCGAATCTTTTTGCACACAGCGGGATGAGGTAGGAAGCAGGTAATTGTCTGTCAACAGAAGCAGAAACTAGGACTGAATTATCACATGAGACACAGCTAATCGACTGGGACGTTATCAACGGGCCAGAGCGCGTTGTCACTGAACCAAACTCTCTATCAGCTCCAGATGGGACTGAGCAATGCAAGAATGTAGGACATCCAGGAAAACACTACTTGCAATCAATTGGGCCTTGACTTGTTCAAGTAATTCATATGGGTAGTATAAACCATGTCCAAATGCACTGCAGATGGCACAGATGGTTGGTGACCACCAATACAGCTTCCTTAAACACAGTAAAACCAAAACATGGCCACTTAATTAGGATCCTCCTTTGTAGATGTCGATACAAGCAAGAGATGAACCAAGACCATCCTGAGAGCATCTGGTGTTCCTCTCCCCTTGAGAGTCTGGCTGGTCACACCGCAAAAACCTTTATCCTCACATCCAAAAACAGAGCAGCTCATGGCTACACCTTGATACTATTAAACATTGGCAGGATCCATCCACAGAGCAAAAGATCAGAGCATCCAGCCTGTGTTTACAGTTAGCAGCAGT
>JAQFJB010000011.1:11861173-11874710 GCA_029874875.1 Naso minor | reverse complement strand
GACTCTTGTGTGTGTGTGTGTGTGTGTGTGTGTGTGTGTGTGTGTGTGTGTGTGTGTGTGGAGATGAATCCAGCAGCTGCAAAAGCACTGCTGTCTAATTCTGTCTGTATGTCAGACGACTTGTCTGGTCCCCATTACTTCGACGGGTTCTTGCAGTGCTACCTTGAAGATGGTATAAAAGCCATACGTAATATACACTTAATTACACAGTAAGTGGATTGTTATTCATGGGCCATGTCTTGTTCACTCAGAGACGAACCCTGCTTTTTCTCATCTGAAACGGCCAATTGCCTTTTGTTAATCATTATTTCCTTCCAAAATAACCTTCTTTCTTTCTTTGCTTTTGTGCTCGCTCCCTTTTTGCTCGTCTGCAGTTTCTGAGTGTAAAGAAGGAAAAACATTAGCATAGCACTCACATGCTAATCCACTCAGAGAGTTAAAAGGGTGTGCGTCTTAAACCTTTTTCATTATCATCTAATTATTAACTGTGGATTCTGAGAACTGCTAACAGGAGCTGAGATGGCTCGGGCAGGGCAGTGTGTGTGCCTGTGTTTAAATATGGCTGTGTGTAGAGCCAGTGTGTGTCTTTTTTTCTGCATGTTTCATGTTTGTCAAGAGGGAGGCTCTCCTTGCAATTTGCCTCTATCTTCGCTCTGACTCTTGATGCTGCACAAAGTCATAAAAGACTCCAGAAGGACAGACAGATGCTCTCTTGTCTGAGTCCGTGTATAATTTAAGGGCTTTTTCTGCTTTGATAGGTATTCTTGTGCTGCTACTTTGTTACGGGCAAACAGGTAAAAAGCAAGCATGGTATGTTTTAGATTTTTGTTGAAACATTTTAGTGAATTTTCTGGGTAATAGTAACTCACAGACAGCTTAACTATCTTAATAAATGTGATCCACATAGCTTTGATGCATTTAGGTTACTCAGTGTGAATGATGGCCGTGATTTATTGACGATTGTCTGGAGAGAATTAGCTGAAGACGTTATTTAAATTCAGCCAACATTTAAAGGACCATACCAGTGTTACTACAAATCATTGTCATTTGTCATCGGCCACATCTGTAACATAAGCCCTACGCATTTTTCTCAAAATAACTTTATCTATGAGGTATCTTTTTTGTTTACATTTTGTCCATATTCAGTAAACCTTACAGAATATGCGACAGTGTTAGTTAAAAATAACGTCTTTGTTAAAATCCTTCACGCTAATGTTCGAGCTAGGAAGGCAGCGCTTGTAAGGAACTGTTTTTCCAGGTGTAAAAACTTTGTTTCAACGACTCCCGGCTCCTCTCTCTCTGTCCCTCAGTGATTTTTGACCAAATAAACACAGACGTTTTCTTTTTAAAGGTGAATTACCTACACTTAGCAACTTCCATGTGTCCTATATTGTTTCCTTACTCTGTTTCAACATGAATGGCAGTGAAGGGGGTTTGAAAATACAGTCTGAGGTCTACTAAGTGTACAAATGGTTGAATTTTAACAACATCATTTGTAGAAGATAGGCGCGGTCTCTGCTAATGGTGAGAAGAAGTCGAAAATAGACTGCTATGGCATCTTCTTGTTAAACTAAAGCCGTTAAAGTCTTTCCATCACTGCCCTTGTAGCTCTTCTGTTGACCTTATCTTCTCACAAGGTTCTTTGTCCTGACCTCCGGACAAACGACTCCATTGGAAATGAAGCATTGCCCACCCTGCCAATGATGAAGGAGACGGGCATGAAAAATAGATTTATTTGCCAAGACATCCTTATCAGAAGACTACGGAGGGCAGTCTGATGGACGGCAAAGTGCAAGGTCTTTATCTCCCCAGCAGGTCCTCAGTGGTCCACGTCATGCTGCTTATCAGCGGCGTTGATGTCGCCTGAGAGTGGCGAGGATTAGACGTCCTCCCAGCTTAAACTTTGTGCTCTTTCACTTATTATGCATGTTAGAAAAGTCCTTGAAGACATGATCTTGTAAGACATGCAAAGTGCCAAGGTATAGGCTTTTGTAGAGGACATGCAAGAGGCGAGACAGCTGGTTTATAACCTCTGTTACAATATTGGAAGGCAGCAGCGCTGACCATTATGTTAATTACAAAGATTCTCGACCTTATTTGTGAAGGTTGAGTTGAACTACGCTGCATAATGCCATTTTTAAGATCGCTGATCATTTCTTTTCATTAGTTATTCACCAGATCTGATACGTAGTGAGATACCTTGCTGTGACATTGTAAGAAAGTGCAATACGTAAAACTTTTTAGTTGGGCAGAACTTTCTATGCAGGGCTGGAGAATTGATGTTGGTCGAGAACTTAGCCCAGATAGCATCTCACATTCTGGGATCCCTTTGATCTCTCTTTTCCCTTTTTAAGGGTAATTCTGCTCAAGAGCGAAAAGGCAGTTTTAAGCTTACGTTTTCACAAAATTTCTAAAATATAAAATGTAGATAGCAGGATGAAAGACTCCATCATTATGTGCCCTTAATGCATCATTTCTTGCTCCCTTTTCTGCTTTCAGCAAAACTTTTTTTCTTCTTTAAACCACTGTTGGCCTCTTTTTGAATTGCAATGCCTTCCTTGATGTATTTTATTCCAGCTGCAAATTGTGGGAGTAATGGAAGGTATTTTCAATTTATGTCTCATTTTCTGCAAGTGAAGGGATTTCCCTGGAGATACCTTTTCTCCCTTGCATTCCTCCTGCCTTTGCAGCACCACCCCCTTGACAAAAGTGTGGCTGTGGGAAGGGTTGTTATGAAATTGCCATTATTTTCAAAATGGAATCGGACCATACTGAGGCTTTTAGCTCTTCATATGTGTGTGCTAAGAATGAGACAGGTTGCACCGAGCGGTTTGAAGTGGGCTTGTCACCGAGGGACAGATGTTGAGCGGAGGAGGGGAGAAAGAGAAGAGTAAGGGGAATCTTTTTTTTGGCACCTGAGTAAAATGAAAGCCACTCTGTCTGTTCTTCATATGAGGCGAAGGTAATCATGTTTCTGCAGCTCGTCACTGAACACTCTGTTCTGTTTGACTCGCTTTAGCTGCTGTCTGGACCCTGAGGGAGAAATGAAAGTGAAAATTCAAAAGAATCTGGAAACCTCAAAGAGAAAAAGAGGCAATCTGACAGCTGTATGCTGCAGGCTTATATTCGCCTTGTAGGGAAGTGCTGCATTGAAAGTACTATGTGTCTTTCAATTTGTAATATTGCATTGAATAACTATTAATAGCATATGAGTTAGTTATTTATTTACTTTTATGCAGTTGTCTGTCTAAAAGGCACCTGACTCATAAACAGTAAAAAATATTTTATGATAACAGCCTTCAGGGTTCTGTTTAGTTTCGCAGTGCCAGCATTCAGATTTGGTGACTCTTTCATATAATCAAAGAGAATATCAATTGCGACTATCACTGAAATATACCCTCAGCGCCTGGCTTTATCTTCACATGATTGCTTCAATCAGCACAGCTGTGGGGAGATGCCTTCTTGGTCAGAAACAAACTCTCATTTCCTCTGACAATACTTAACTCTGCAAACAGTGCAGCCCTGTTTTGAGGAGAGGGTTGCTTTTGGCTGTCTCTGCTGATCAATACAGCCATGAATTTGGAGAGTAAATGTGGGTCTCAGGGATAGTTACAAATTGAAACATGCAGCCCGAGGCTACAGGAAGCTTTGTAAATGATCTGTGTGATTGCAACCGACAGAACAAGGTTGATAACAGGAGAGAGCCATCACCTAACCCAACCCCTAACCACTAGGAAGATGGAAGTGGAGTCGTCGCTGCATATTACTTTTTTGAATGCGCAATTTCAGCAGTTCAAAGAGGGGCTCCTGAATTTTAATATGGTAAAAGGACCCCAGTGGTTGCAGAGTTTTAGATATGTAAGCTACAGAAGTAATGTGGACAGAAGAGAGACCGGTATGTGGGCTTTTAGTGGTTGCTTCCAGCAAGCTTGCACTTTTCTAACACATCAGACTGATGTTTGATGCAAGAGTCTGAATGTTTAATGTATAATTTGATGTTTTTGCAAATGCGAAACCAAATGTGACCGAACTTTGCGTTCCCAAAAACTTAAATCAAAACACATGATAGCAGAACTGTACGGGGATCAGTTATTCTGGAGTCGGGTTAAAGGTTTCCATGAGCTGTCAGTCTGTGTTTGCTGATCTCTGCCTGTCAAATGTTTCACCACTTAGCTTCAGACAGTTTTTTGGACTGATTGTCACGAAATTCGGTAGTGACAATCATGTTTCCCAGAGGGTGAAACCTACTGACTTTGCTCATTCTCTGACATTGTGTTTCTTTTTGTGAAATGTCTCGACAACTGTTTGATGTATTCTCACATTAATTTTTTTTTTCTTTTTCCGTTTGTTTTTTTTTTTTATTAATGCCCTAATGCCTGCAAATCTTATGACATTTCAATCAGACCTGGCTGTACTTTGTGTCTCAGGAGTGGAAATTGCAGGGTTACTCACAATATGATACGATACGTGGCCCACGATAACGATAATATCACGATACGGCGATTCTGCGGTAATTGATATATTACAAGACATTTTATGGTACATCACGATATCTGTCTAATTGAAGAATACAAAATGCATATATTACATACATGAATACAGAAATTTTGTTTGTTCAGTTGATGTTGTAAAAGCCAAAGTGGGTTGAGACTGAAGACTATAAAAAGGCTGGTGCATCTCTTAACTTTGAATTCTTCTCACCGCTGTCTGACATTTTTCCACTGTCAACTTCTTCTTTGGCCAATTCAGTTCCATTGACATTAACCACTTTCATGTCATAATCGCCGACGCAATGAGACATGAAGTAGTGATGCTGGTGAATCAAACTGGCAGGGAAATCCATTTACAGCGCTGAATAATTTTAATTAAAATATTGATATTTGGCACCAGCAATTCAATAATTGTATCTCAAGAGTCAGGACGATGATATATTGCCGTATGGATGTTTTGTCCCACCCCTACTTTGTCTTGATATATACTAGTCAGCGAATGCTAAACATGGTAAACATCTACCTGCAAAATATCGGCATGGTAGCATGCTAAATGTAGCGTTTTAGCAAATACAGCCTAATGGAGATGCTAGCCTGGCTGTAGACTCTTTTCTCTTTTAATTGGCATTTTATCTGGTGTTAGAAGTATTGGCAGTAGGGTTAAAACCTGTTTTTCCTTTATTTTAGCAGGTCTATTCAGGCTGTGTGCAGCCCTAGTGAACTATCATGCTGGCTTGTATCCAGAGACGGCAGAACTTCTCATCGCAGCATCTGGCCTGCACACCCAAAAGCCTCGATGTTCCGCCGCCGCCATTACTGCTGTCAGTACCTTCACTGCAGCCGTGTACCCACAAAGGTGAGTCATGTCACACAGGTGAAGCCATTTTATCAGAGAGAGCAGATGTCAAGAGGCACATAGTTTGTAATAGAAAGTACTGGTAGCGAGTTGAATCTCGGTTGTGTTCCTGAATCACTTTTAAATCCGTCATGTGCAGCTTGACCTTGTCGCCTCCTGTGCACATAAAGATCATGCCCAGTTTTAGCTGTGTGCTGAGAATTCAGCTGAATTAAAATAATGGGCCCCTTGATGATGATGATGCCTGCTAATTGGGCTACTAATCAGTGTGTGCTCCTGTAGTGCAAATGCACGCAGGTCAAAGTGTACTGTGAAATTACCGAGTTAATCAAGTCTCTCATACAGGGTTACTAATGATGTTCACATTTTGTGCAGAAAGTGCTCCATGTTAGTGTTGTTTGACCTTCATCTTGACTGATTATACTGCATTCATTGAAAGGTTGAGTGGGAGGCTCGAGGACTAAGTTTGGCTGACATTTCTGATTAGATTTCTCACAATTAATTGATTGAATGCAACATGTTTGTGGATTTAGGTCTTTCTCGAACACAGCCCTCTGCTATTTAAGTTACTTTACATCCGTAGTATTTGCACAGATGTCCTAAATTGCAGCCTTTGTCTTCTCGGACAGTCTAGATTCACATAAGGTGGTCATAGTAAGACAAATGAAGTTATTCTGCTGTAATTTCCTTTTTGCGATTGCTTTAAAAATTTACTGCTGCCTTATATTTCTTTGCTGCATCTGCATGTTGAAGATCTGCAGTTACCTACAGACTAATGTTTCAGCTGCGTGTTGCAGTCAGTCCTTAACATAAAAGTTTTAAATCACAAAACATCTTAAATTATGTGGTCCTTTTTAAAGATGTCTGTGTTTTTGTTCTTGAATAGGTGTTGTAGTGTTTTGTGTTGTTAATTTTGAGCCTCTTCTGTCATTTTTTTTGAATTCATTATATTTGAGTCCATGAGTGGATGGATGGCCAATGAAGTGACAGCGCGAGAGCATGTAAATGTTGACCAGCAGCGTTGTGTACATTCAGTTTTTTCTTAGAATAGCCACAATTTGACTATCAGTGTTTGTTCAGTTTATATGACACGTGCACCCTTTGTCTGCAGAGCAGAGCCCTGGTCAAAATTTTATCTTATCTGACCATGTTGCAGGTTCATTTGTATGAGCTTGTGATCTCTCATAAAAGAACACCTTTGTTCACTCATCATGAAATGTGCTCTACAAAGTCTAATCTTACGCAGAGGAATGTATTGCATAGTAAATATAGGAATAGAAAGCAGAGGGCACAGCATTATTCTCAGGTTTAATCACTCTGTGGTGAATTATCAGCAGGTTAACATAACACCTGCACACACGCACAGGTGTTTTCACTTATTATGGATACTTAGACCTCCGCTCAGGCTGAAGTTGGTGTTTCCTGAGGTCATTAAACGCAATGTACGGTACTTAAAAGAACCATAAAAGTTTTCTTGATCTAACAGGTGCCACAAGCCTAAAAGGGAGATGTCAGTAAAGTGAGGTGTATAAATACCCAAACAGTCCTGAGACGAGGTCTAATCAGACAGAATGATTGAAAACACCTGTGTGGTGGTGTAAGCGACCTTGTAGTCAACAGTTAGTGTGCAAAGTGTCTCGCATTATTATCCATACATCTGTCTGCTGATATCATCAGCCGATATTGACCTACAGCAGGTATATTGGTATCGGCCTGTATGTTATCTCACATGCGCTGATATGGAAACTGTTTTCTCAGGTCAGGAAAATGCTTGGACATTTTTCCAGCAGAGGGCGGTCTGTTATTTAATAACTAATTAGTGAAGCGTTAACTGTTCAGTGCACTGATGTTTGAAATAAAGTCTGTCAAAATGTGACATTTCCTGCCTCCATTACATATCTTTGTCACAAATATTTTATTCACTTATCATATATCTGATATCGGAATTTTCTTGCTCCCTAATATCGGTTTCGGCCCAAAAAATTCCATATCAGTCAGGCCCTAATTATTTCTGCCTTTTAGCTAAGTGAAACCAACTGTAATCATGTTTTAAATACTGAAAAAAAATCTCACTTATGTGCTCCATTCTTTCTCCCTCTATTTCTTGTTTTTTTTTTTGTTTTTTTTTTAAGCTATTAAATATTAATTGGGAGTCAATGGTGCGCTTGTCTGCTAAACGCTGGAACAGAGGGGCCTAGTTTGCCTCAGGCAGAACCAGGGGTGCCTTTCTCATCCTGTTTACCTGCAGGCCCTTTTCCTCCCCCTTGAGTTTTATGTACTGCATCTGTGTATAGTGCAGCACCCCCCAGCTCTAGCCTGACATTTCCAGCACAACCGCAGGGAATAGACTGCTGATGGGAGCTTAGTCTGTGCGGCCCAGGCTTCATCATTAAATGAGTCGTTGTTGGATTGAGTTAAATAGGGACCGCCTTTAGTCGCTGCCGCACTTTTGAAAGCCATTTCCATTTTTAGCTATCAATAAATGGAAGGCACAGGACATGAAAGCTCTCAGCCACACAAACCCATGTGAAAGATTTTCTGAGTGTTTGGAATTATGTGATGAGAGCGAACGAGAGCCGCTCTCCTCTCTGCTATCTCCGCCTGAAAGCCGGGGCTGGAAATGCTTTTTCCCACGCTGCCGGTCTGCGCTCGGGTCAGCTTTGAGAGGGGAAACTTTGCCCAAGCTGGGCCAAGCGGCACAGAAACAAATGAGTAGTGACATTGGTGCAAAGGAGTGTTCGCTGGAGCCTCTTCAAGCACACATAACTAAGTGTTCAACCCTGAGGTTACTCAGTTCTGTGAGCACCCCTCATGTGGAGATTACTGACATGAAGAGGGAGGCTTTTAAAAATGGGTTGAATGAGTGTCTTTATTTGTATTTTTGTGCAATTGCTGATAAAGCCATAAATAGAGAGGTTAGTGTCAGCGAGATTAAGGGTTATATGTTCTGGGGTCAGCAATTTTTTTTTTTTAAATTTTAACCATCTCGAGCTACAAAGGATGATTGATAAGTTCATGGCCTAAGGTAGAAAGAGAGGAGTTTAAAAGCTCTTGTTCCAGGCACGTGCAGTTTAACTCTGTGAGTAATTATGCTAAGAGTTTAAACTTAATAACTTTTTTGGTGTTTCTATTTTGAGTATTTGAAAATTGCAAGTCAGCACTGTCTAAAAATAAATGGATAACACTGGCCTTTATGCAGTCGTCAGGAATGCAGATTTGTTCACCTGATTTGGCTCTTTTAGACTGTGTGCCATTTCTGTGAGGAAGAAGCCAGATCAGTGTGAATCAGTAGTGGCAAATTAAGAATGCCTCATAGTTCCAGCTGGGAACAAAACACAAAGCTGCAGCAGCCAAATTCATCCAAAGTTCACCCAGAATCTGATTGCAATGTTATTTTAAAATGCAGATTGCATTAGCGGTTTGCTCAACATCATCCTTAGCATGCTTCCAAAACAAGTGGGCACACATTATTAAATTTTACTTTCATGGGAAAATTCATTTTGCATCCTTTCTCAATATATTCCTGTCTCAATTTTGTTCGGATGCACAATTTGGATTCTTTTTCAGCCGATACAGATAATCAATAATTACCTGCTTCTCTTGGCCAATAAGATAAGATAACTAATAACTTCACATTTTCATATGTTTAAAAAGAAGTTCACAACCTGTTTTTGCACACCTGAAGGTGAGAGAGGCCAAAATGTAGGGAGTTAATGGATGATTTAATATTCCAAAACTATGATTTGACCAAATCAAACCGACATTTGTACTTTTTCAATCCTTGTGGAGTCGATCAATAAATCAAACTTTATTTGTATAGCACTTTTCATGTAATAAAATGCATACAAAGTGCGTCACAAAAAGAAGGAAAAGACAAATGCACACACACACACACACTCCCAAGAAAAAACAACACCCCTATGCAAGGCACAAAAGTTAATGATATTCCTATGATAAAAATGACTAAATAGTTCAATAAATAGATGATAAATAAGTAAGTAAATAAGGAAATATTCAAATAAAAGCCAAACTAAAAAAGTAGGTCTTGAGTTTGCCCTTCAAAAAAGAAAAAAAGTGGACCAAAGAATTTTCAATTTCAAAGTGCTTTCTTAGTCTGAAACAGTACAAACACCCCCAAAACATGCTCACTAGCCACAACTCTAAACATGGCCTCCTATTATCAGATTTATAATGTCATAATTAACTAGAAATAGCTCGAAATAGAAAGTTTGACGTTATCAGCCTATAATTTATCTGCGCTGATGAATATCGTGATTACCTCAGCTTTTTGAACTGGGCTGTTACAATGTTTGAAATGTGATTGGAAGTTGGAAATGGACTGAAATGATCCATCACAGCTGAATATAATAAGCATATAATGATGTACAGATGCCACATAAATAAACAACATAATTGTATTTTCCGTGTGTGGCCTGGATTGGGAGGAAGAACCTTTCAGCTCGGGGTTGTTGCTCAGTCTAAGCAGCATATAGTCAATCACAGAGACTCGTCTCGAAGAGATGAATAAAGTCAGGGCCAATTAATTACATGGTTCTAATGACTGGGCTCACTGGGCCAACTGGGTGCATAGAGGCGGTTGTCATGGTAACAGAGACATAGGTTTTTAAATGCATTGTGACTGTGCCGAGCTCAGTCCCTTGTTATTAAGGTAGGCCGGAGTGTTTTAAATATCAGGATTATTGGTGCGGTAAACAAGTATTTATGCCTGCTGAGAGGCGCTGTTCTCTTATTAGCTGTCAGTCTTTGGTGCCACGCTCCCGCTGAGGATTTGCTGCTCGTAAACATGTTATCTCAAAAAAGTGTTCACAATAAGTCCTCAGCATAACATCAAAGGCCTGAGTGAGTTTTCTCCTGGTAGTTCTGCCAACATGGACGGATATTAACAAGGAATAATTTGAATTTTCAATTTTATCTCGTGGGAATCATATGTAGTGGTCAATGTAATCGTTCCCTTATGCCGGCCCTCTGGGTATGTGATGGTTGGAACTTGGAAGCAGCGGTTTTTGGAAACGCAATGAGCTTTTCCAACTGCCGTTTTCAGCCCTGCCTCTGAGGCTTGTTTTGCCCATAAATTAGTGATTAACTCAAACTGCTCCAAAACAATGAGGTCTCGGCTCTAATCTGGGGGGGAAATGGCTTCAAGTGTGACCACGGGAAAAAGATTAGCCAGTTTAAAATGGCAGAAAGCATCGAGTGGGATTGTACGGGGGTGGAATTGAGGTTATGAAAGACCATATACACCACAGTTTGATAAATACCCAGTGTTTTATCCCTCCAGAATATTTTTATGCTAATGTTTATAGAAACATTCTTAGTCTTAAGCCACAAAACACACACGCACATAATAAATCAGGCCTAGTGATGATTGAGAGTTTATAATTGGCCCCCCACCCTAACTGTTTCTTCCCATGCATGTCCCCTGCATGGAAAGAGGAAATCAGGATTAGGTGTTTCCTGTGAAAGTGTGCCAGTTTCGCTCAGCATGGTGCCACAACAGTCGAGCAGCATGTTTAATGTTTGGAGCCCCCCTCCAGCCGAGAAAACATCCAAGCCCGACTAGCAGGACCATTAAATCTATCAATCCTGGTCTGTACATCCATCAAACAGGAGTGTTATGCTGATTTTTTGAGGCAAAGGAAAACACAAACAAGCTTTTCAATCCTACCTAACCTCCTTCAATCACGCCTGTCCAAAAAGAAGCAGGGAAAAAATATAAAGGGGGTCAAAGGATTAAAATCTGTAAGCACGGCGTGATGCCCTCAGCCAAGGCTGCTTGCGAAAAGTGGCTGATGTTATTTTCTGTGGTGGTTTTTTTTCCCCCGTCCGCCTCTGCGCCTGTGCTCTCTGTCAGGGCTGAGGAGTGAAACAGCGTGCAGTCTGCAGGTTCAGGGTGATTAAGTGCTTAAGGTCAGACTACTAATTATCTCCCTGCCATTCCTTACCTGACAACACGCAGCTGCCATTTCCCTGTTGTCATGTGAACGGCCTCCTATTTGTTTTCATTTCTCATCTTTATTTTACACCGCTGAATTTTGTTACGTGACCAACTGCAGAGCCTGTTTGTGAAGACAGACAGGAAGCCATGCACAAAGAACTGTATGGGTGACAATGATTTGTTAATTCACAAATTTATATATTTATTTATATTTGTAATAGAGTAAAAAAAATAACCTCTGTGAACTGTGAGCTGTTCCTTTCTCACATTGTTTTACTTTAAAGGACCATACCAGTCTATTTCTGACTTCTCACTATTAGCAGAGATTGGCCCTATCCTTTACAAATGATGTCAAAATTCGACCACATGTATACTTCAGTTGATCTCAGTCTGCATTTTTAAATCCATTCACTGCCATTCATGTTGAAACAGGGTATAGAGACACTACAGGAAACTTGAAATTTACTAGGTAGAGGTAATTCACCCTTCTAAGGAGAATGCCTGTGTTTATTTGGTCAAAAATTGCTGAGAGAGACAAAAATTATTACGCCTGGAAAAATAGTTCCTTAAGTGCCGCTTTCCTAGCTCGAATATTAGCATGAAGAAGGATTTTTACACAAACGTCACACTCTTTTAGGTACCTTCAGTAACATTTATTGAAGATAGGCAAAATGTCAACAAACACTGTATCCCATAAATGAAGCTTTTTTTTAGGAAAAATGTGTGGGGTGTATGTAATGTGGCTGTTGTTGACAAAGAGCAATGACATGTAGTGACACTGTTATGGTCCTGCAGTAATCCTGAGAAGGTAAAAGTGTTAAAATCTTCTTTAATTATCTCAAGATCCCTCAGATTTATCTTGCAGCCTTTTTACATCTCAGTAATGTGATTTTGTTGTGTGGGTATGAAGACCATTTCTTTTGCTGATTATGTGCTTAAAATTAAGCATTCATTTGAAGAAAAACATGAATAATCTAATCTCCTTTAGGCAACATAGGCTGATTAAAGGATTCATACATTTCTCAAGCTGAAAGTATACAGCTGTTTTTGTAGCCGAGACATTTTTATCCGCTAGGTGCAAATATTTACTAATTTACAAGCTCATTTTTCGCTGTAGTTCAAATGCCTGGCATTTAATAGATCGTAATGGCTGTCTGAATATCATTATTGTAGCCTAATGAGTAAGAAGGTTGGGGGGGAGGGAGCTGGCTTCATTGGTACATTTTTTTGTTTGTTTGCTTGTTTATCAGGATAAAGGCCAGAACGAGCTGGAAGCGATTGATGCACATGTTTTGAAATGCACAAAAGCTTTCTCATTCTAACTTGTCCTGATTTTGGAGGGTGCAAACGACCTCTTTGGTGACCTGCAGGGAACCGTAGAAACGATACTTTATGCATGTCGTCAATTATCACTTTGATTAGCATGCACGGGCCCACCGTTGCCTCACAGTTTGGGTGAGACTGCAGCCTCGACACAGCAGTCTGTTGTCTTCTTGGCACCTACAGCACACAGGAAACCTTCAGCTCTCACAGTGACAGATTGTAATTAATGAACCACACAGTGCTGTTTGACTTGGGTGTGTTTTGCAGGAATATTGTGAAGAATAGCTTAAAGATATACTTTTATTACCTCAGCCACATGCTTTGAGAAAGTCACTGCTGGCTAGTAAACGTGATGTACTGAGCTCAAGTTTACTGCCGTGAAACACCCTTGATTGGCATTAAAGTCCTCAAAATTGAAACAACTGCCTCTGGTTGTAATTATAGTAGTTTATTGCTGCTCGTGACGTCTCTGTTCTCAGCTTCAACTTCCCATCAGGATCAGCTAAAATGATCGCCCTGTTTTTAATGCATGTGTCACACGGTAGCGGTCTCTGATGATAAATATGTGAATTCCGTGGGGAAGGCCTATTTGCTAATGAGGTTTCCATAGTGCCACATTAAGTCAGCCGCAGTGGGAAGTGCAGCTGTGTTGTGTCTCCACGGCTCTGACAGGGCTGTAATCTCTGGACTAACAATATCAGACACCCTGTGAAGACGTGTTAGCGTCCAAAGTGTTCTGAAATGTTTGTGGAGCAGCGAGCCAAGTGCAGCACGCAGGGCTTGACGGTGACATTTCACCGAATGGCTAAAATGCTCAATTTGCTAAATTATCTGTCTAGGGTAATTAAGCGACGTTGCTAATAGTTTTGTGCTGCAGCATCAATGCTGGTGTGTGTGGACGTGAGGATTTGT
>JAQFJB010000011.1:11789847-11811878 GCA_029874875.1 Naso minor | reverse complement strand
TGTTTCGGACAACGTAACATTACAAATGTTTGTACTGGTTCCTTCCAATGTATGACATCACACCCCGGGATTTTGTTATAAAAGACGACTTCGGTGTGTTAGATGATCATCAAATACTAGGGATATAATGGTATCAAAAACTCGCGGTACAATGATACCTCGGCATCAAGTCCACGGTCTTTATTGTGGTATTTAAATATTATTTTTTTTAAAAAAAAGACAAATTAAGACTTGTAAAAATGCAGCTTATTGTTATTATTAAATTTTTTGTAATTGTTTTTCACTTACATAGCTTTGCTTCCTATATAAGCAAGTGCAAATCACTGTCATGTTAAATGTCTAAATCATTGCACAATGATTTATAAACGACCCAGCTTATATCCTGTGCTCTTTTCTTTATTCAGCAATCATACGTTAACTGTCTACTTTTACTGACAAAGTCAATTTCTACTGGTAAGATCTTCTTGGTCATTCCATGACCTGAATGAGTATTTCGTTTGATTTCCTTCTTGCTCCCTGAGCTGACTGGGTGTGTTTATCTGCTGAGGCCATGAGTTCACTCACTAGTGGACTTTTTCCTCCTTTCTTGGCACAACAAAGCATCGTCGCTGTCTCGTTAAAGCATTACAGTATAGGATTCAGATTGTTTGCCGTCCTAACCATGTCATGAGCAAACAGCCACAATGGTTGACGGTCTGTGTAGTTCCCGGTTCCCTCTGCCCTGCTTCACTGTGGCTGAAACAAAACTACACTTCAGGCCTGGAAGACCTCTGGTTTGATACCTTCACATGTACACGACGGTGCCGAGGCACTTCTGCTATCATGATACCGTGAAATTAACGATACCATTACATCCCTATCAAATACAAATACATGGAAAAACAAAAACAACAATCCTGCTTCCAGATAAAACATATGGGTGTTTCAATAAAAAAACAAACGTTTAAGGCTGTGGAGGGGAGCAAGGTGTGTTCAGGCAAACCTGATCATGGAATGTATTGTAGCAAGAAACGACAATGACGTATCCTATAAGGAGGCCTGGGGTTAACAGAAAATAAAATAAAAAGCAGAATTACAAAACTTTTTCCTCAATTACCCTATAACTGAAGGGGTCTTTCTACCGATAATGACGTGGGGGTGGGCTATGGTGCGGTGGAGGGTGCCTCCTGGGTGGTGGACTATGCCGTGACATAGCATGGCGTGGCGGTGACTGGTAGCGTGGAGGGGGAGATCCTCGGTTATGATAGGGAGGTGAATAGCGACCTCTGGATCTGGAGCGGGAACGTGATCTACCCCAGGTAGAGGCACCTCTATCCTCATAGACGCGGATGTAGGCAGTCTCCCCCTACAAAAAAGGGGGGGGGGAAACCCACATTTATTCCTTTAACTATTTTTAATGTTACAGGATGATTAAGTCTCATCAGCACTTGAACTCACTTGATGTGAGCGGAACTCGGTTCGATCCAGTCGGCGAAGTGCGTACTCCATGTCCTCTCTACGGAGAAACTCCACCACGCCCTCGCCGTCACGCTGCACGTCTGCAAAACAAACGTCGCCTGCCTCGCGCATATGATCCTTCAGATCCTGCCAGCTCCCAGATGCCGGCAGCCCTGGAAATGGAGAAAAGACGTAAAGACATATACAAAAGGGCCAAACATTCATAGTCATTACTCTTTTCTATATTCCTGAAAAAGCAGGTGTGAAAAATGGAACTAAAAGCTAGCTCTCCTCTGAACTTTTTGGGTTCTGTTGTTATGGGGATGATACTACACAGGACATATCAATTCTAGCACCAGTGAAACACTTGGTAGTTGCCATCATGAATCTCTTACTCATGTTTTCCGGCTGAACTGCAGACCACTGGTAAAAACTACCCTAAATTTATTAATTTGAACAAAAAAAGATAAACAAGTTTCTTAAAGCTTAAATGTTTACCCCCTTTTGTGATGCACTTCTTTATTTTTATTACTGGTGACTGTTTACAATTTCAAACTGGAAATGCTCTAATAGACAGCCACCATAACTCTATAAAGGAAAACGAATGAGAATTTAAAATGATAGTTATAATTCTACCCCCTTTGGACCAGAACCCCAGGGTGTTTTACTTTCAAAATCGGTCAAGTCAGGCAACTGTAAATGTTTGACTCCAAGAGGTTGGTCTACGATAAGCAGTGCTAGATAAGCAGTCCAATCCCAACAGCTTGTGAAAACATGCTTTTAAAAACAGGAGATAAACATAGTACACAACATGTAATTAATTAAAGATATACAATGAAAAAATTACACCTACCAGTCGCTATAGTCGGTGTTTGGGATTATGCTGGTTTCAGTTTACTGTTTTGTTTTTCATGAGTTACGGAGCTGACTTGACCTCATCCAATTAGTCCCTTTGTCTTCCAGTCCGCCATGAGAGTGAGAGAAACACATCTGCCTACGACTTAAGTCATCTACAAGTCCCTTTGTCCTCCAGTCCGCCACGACGGGAGAGAGAGTGAGACATATCTGACTAAGGCTCATGACGTCCTTTGCTAGTTCCCTTGTCCTCCAGTCCGCCATGACAGGATAGAGACATATCTGACTAAGACATCCTTTACTAGTTCCCTTGTCCTCCAGTCCGCCGTGACAGGAGAGAAAGACATATCTGACTAAGACTAGTTTTCTTGTCCTCCAATCCGCCATTAGAGGGAGAGAGATTTATCTATCTATGATTCTTACTTGAACCATTTTACCAATCTCCTTCACCTCCAGGATGGGGTGAAAGACAGAAAGAATTAACCGGCTATGACTCGTGATGTCGACCTACCAGTCACTATGACCCGGAAATCAGATCTTCGTGTCGGGGGTCCAAACCTTCCCCTAGGTCCTCCTCCACCACCACCACCACCTCCCATAGCACCAAATTTAGCACCAGAGGAACGGGGATACTCTACACGCAGCTTGGAGTCTCCATATCCATATCCGTTCCTTCCATAGACAGCATCATCTGCATCCCTAAGAGAAGAGAGCAAAGAACTCCTTACCAAAGAACGCTTGTGTCACCAGCGGAGATGGACTTGGAAATGCCGCCTCCATCCATTCCAGCTGTCAGCCATTGGAGAGGATATTATACCACAAAACTTTAGGAATCCAACAAGGGGAAAGTGATTTGACTTGCCAGAGATCATCCCTACAACTCACCGTGGGTCTTCAAATCGGATGAAGGCAAAGGGGATAGTGCCTCTATTGTTCTTCAATTCAATTTCACGGATTTTTCCATATTTGTAGAAGAGATCCTCAATGTCTCTCTCCTGGACATCCATGGGAAGATTCCCCACATAGATCCGGCCATCCGACATGGTGGTTGAGTGAGTGGTGCTGCTGACACAGAATAAGGGCACCTGCAGACTTTAAGATCACTTCTTGCTTTCACAAACAGCTTTGGTAGGGGTCCTTATCCTAATCCTAGTCCCAATCCAAAACTTAGTCCATCCGCCTTCAATTCCTTAATTTAGACAAAGATAAAAGTCTAACCAAGGATGCAGTCATGAAAGTAGTAAATGATGAGCTCAAAAAAATGGCACAGCACCTTGGATCCAAGCCTGAAAGCTTTAAAACACAGGGTAATTAATGTCTTACAACTTTGGTGTATTGTTAAATATTTACACTGCTTGAAATTTAGTAGCACTCCAAATAAAACATTCCTACAACCAGTGTGTATGTGTGAGAGTCTGAAAACATGGACAGGTACAGATGAGCAAAGAAAAGACAAACCGCAAGTAATGATGGCCACCCATGAGAGTTGATCTGAGGACATTCAGATCTGGTAACTGAGGGCTCAAGTTAATGATTCACATCATTCAGATGGTCACCGACTCACACTGCTACTCGCTGTGCCTTTTGCTTTGGTCTAGCATTCTTTTAATTTGTCCCATGTGTGTATTTACAGGTACAAGTAGAAGCCAAGTAGTATTAATAAATGTAGGAGCCTTAATACTTCTCATTTCCTACACCCTATTCACAAAATGTTTAATAACATGCAACACCAGACTGTAGCCTTACAGATGACCACAGATTTTAAATCAACACACCTCTAAAGATGGCGCCGACAAATAAACTTTTGAAATACAACAAAATCAGTAGTTAGCATAACGTTGCAGCACTGTCTATACCCAAATTGTCCTACAGTTTTTAAGTCTCTTTTTAATCTGCACAATTGTGACGGATAATATGGTGTGACATGGGCTAATTAATATAATAATAATTATTATGTTAATCGTGGTGAACTCGCAATGACATTTCCCTAACATCCACGAATGCAGCCTAGCGTTTGAAAAACAATCGGGATATCGATACGTTTCCCGAGGCCTCGAAACTCGTTTGGTGACAGTTGACGGACCAAACAAACCTGTTTGTTGCTGCAAGATTTTCACTGATGATGATATGTTAAAGAGTGCATTAAACTATAACGTAAGCTATAGTTTTGAGCGCGCCTGTTTATCACATTCATTTTCCAACAATGTAGGCTAATTGCTAAGGTTAAATTAGCACGCAGCTGCCTAGCTAACGTTAGCTAGCGTCGCGTTGCTTAAATCCCTCCAAACGACGTTGCATCTTTTGTCAGTGACCATAAACAACAACAAAAACACAGCCGAACGGTTTAAACTAACATTTGTATCGTGAAGGTGAAAGCTAGCTTTAACATACTTTATACAGTCCATAAAACACGATAACAGATAAACGCTAGTCTCTTTGTTGATAATGTAGCTAAGGTCAGCTAATCGGGCTAACGAGCATCTGTTTTCTTAAACTCGAAGATACGAGCTCATGGAAAACCCACATTTAATTCATGCTACAGATAGTACTTTAAAGCAGCGGCAGTTCTATAATATTTGCTATTACCTTGTAAACCCAGCAAGGGCGCCTTCTTTTACAGATTTAATGTTAGTCTGCCAGTCCACACGCTGTGTTGCTTCCGTATGAGCAGGAAAGCGGCTCTGTAGCTTCTTCTGTTTTGCAGGCAGAAGCGAGTGTCTGTGCAGTGCTGCCGCCTGCCGGAGAGAAAGCTCCTAGCTTTAGTATGTCACAACTCTTCATAATGCTTTCAAGTAGGCCTATGTTTTTACACTAAGCTCTGCTTTATTAAAAACAAAACAAAAAAACCCGTAAAATGTCATGTAAATGTCATATCTATCTATCTATAGATAGACATATATATGACAGACAGATAGATAGATAGATAGATAGATAGATAGATAGATAGATAGATAGATAGATAGGTAAAAAAAATGTGTAATTAAATTACAATTACTTATAAAAAATGGTCATGATTGCAAAGAGGGTTACACCTGTATATTTTCTGCAAAAAGCTCAGGCTATATGGCTATATATTGAATAATATTCATTTTGTAGCTTTGCATGTTTCTGATGTGCACAATGCCTTCTTTTGCTATTTCCAGGCAAGACCGCTAAGTGAAATTTGATGCTTTACTGATGCTTTTGGTTGGTTCTCTTGCTTAAATTTGCAGCACCCAACGCCTACCATTAACACGACCTGGTTTGAACATTTGAAAATGGTTGGCAGTTAGAATAGAAATATAAGTAGGGCCTAATAGAAATAAGAGAAATTTAGAAAAGTAACCAAATGTAAGTCATGTTACTTTGATAAAGCAATTGAAATAGTTGCATTGTCTATTACATTTTAAATAGGGTAACTAGTAATCTGTAACCTATTACATTTCCAAAGTAACCTTCCCAACTCTGTTTAGAAACATTCCTGAAAACATTCCTGTCGCCTCTGTAGGAATCAGTTTAATCACTACATGCTCCTTCTCGCCGTCTCACAGGATGCTCTGCGATTTTCCAGTCATCTTTTTTTCATTCTCATATTTTCTCCCCTAAGACTCTCCAATCCTTCACTTTGCCTCTATTAGCTCCTCCTGGTCCATGTTTGTTCTCTCTTGGAGTTTAAGGGATGTTGCTCTGGATGCTTTGTTACACAACCACTTATATAATAGCCTGCTTCCTTTCAGCTATTGCCACTCTGTGCCTACATTAGTCACAGAATGGCAGTGGATTAGATGAGCCGTGACACGGAAACAGACGGGAATCTACTCATTAAGAACTGCATTATTAACAACAGTAATTTACAGCTTAAAAAAAAACTTACAACAAAATTCTATTGTTGGCTAATTTTCCTATAGGCACCCAGTCTTGCAGGATAAAGTGGGCATTATGCAATCCAATGCAGTAGCCTAACCCCTGTAAATAATGCCTGTAATGCTCATTTTTGTGTCAGGCTGCAGTGTGGTACTGCATTTGACTTTTATTTCATTTCAGCGAGATGGCTAGTAGGAGAGAGAACTGTCTAAACATCAGTGTGCACTGGTGGATCTGGCAGTCCAAACTCACACCGTGAAGCAAAACTTTTGTCGGGATACTAACATTTTCAAAAATACCAAATATGCCCGACTGAAATTTGGGTGAATGAAATGTGTCCAAAAAATAAAACACAAAACATCTACATTTCTTTAATGTAATGAAATCGTGGGTGTGAGTTTAAGTCAGCGTAAACATCACATATCTTACATACAATAAAGCTGAAACCAACCGATAAATAATGTGACACAGTAGTCCCTGTAGGCCATTTTAAATATGTGCTTTTCAAATACAACTTCACTTGTTTTCTTGCTTGCTGTTGGTCAGCCTGAAATACAATGATTTCTGAAACCGACAAATTTATTTTTTGGGGGGGAAATAATTGCGTTAAAAAGTTAATGTATGAGTTTAAAAAATATATAATTTGTGAAGACTGCTGCGGAGGAAAAAGGAGCCATAACTGTGAGTTGCAAATGAGGCAAATGCGAGAACATGTACGGGCGGCGTGATGAAACACGTGAGGCACCGCCCCCCGGCGCGAGATATATTCAAATATCACTGGAAGGCGCGCGCACCCACATCCCGGCTACGGCAAGGTGGTGAGTGAGGGTGGTCATTCACGAGCTGCTGTTCCAGAGAGGAAAGGAAACCATGTCGTACACCAAGTTTGCGGCGGTTCTTGTGAGAGCAAACCCGGCAAGCATCAACAAAATACGGCTCTCACCTGGAAGATGTCGGTCGACGGTGGCATCCACCAGGAGCCAGGAGGAGAAAGAGCATATGGACGGATGCGCCGTGGTGGAGGCTGTTCCGGTTGAACTCATTAGCCAGACCAAAAACGTAACAGAAATGCCGTTAAGTAAAATCCACATTGACTTCGACAACACCGAGGAAGCCTACAAAAGTAAAGGTAACATTGAGCTGCTGAGAAGTTTGCTGGTCTTCAAGCTTTGCACCATTGACGTCCTCGTTGAAAAGAACAAAGAGGTGAGTTGGTTTATTTCCGTCTTCCTGTTTACCTTCGATTTAAGAAGGATGAATATATGTATAACTGCGTAATATGCCATACATTAAAGAATGAGGGCGTGTGCTATTATGCATTATAATAGTTTTTTAATAAATATGTAGTGTATATTATACCTTATTAAAAAGTTATAATGGTGTAAAATATTAAAGTATAATGATTGAATAACTTTTTCTTGTTGTTTTGTCCTCAGTTGATGGACATGAGCAAGAAGTTGCTGGGTCAGTGGATGTTTGAGAAGCTGATGAAGATGACCTTCTATGGTCAGTTTGTGGCAGGGGAAGACCACAACTCCATCAAACCTTTAATCCAGAAGAATCAGGCGTTTGGCGTGGGGGCAGTTTTGGACTACAGCGTTGAAGAGGACCTGACACAAGAAGAGGCAGAGAAGAAGGAAATGGAGTAAGTGATGTTTACATCTGACTGAGGTCGGGGGTTGCAGGTTACTTTCTCAATATGGTTTGTGACTCGCATGGTATGAAATATTATACCGAAGCTTTAAACTGAGCTCACTTACATCTCAAATGGAATGCACGAGATGAGGAGTCACTTATGAGTTACGCAACCCATTAACCTGAAAAGCCCTGTTGAGGCAGGTTCTATTTGTTCAGTCAGCTGTCACATGCTCCTAATTCCAACCCATGCTGGCCTGGAGATACCTGGGAGACTGGGAGAAACCTGAAGAAGCCATTCAAGGAGAAACCCCACCCCCTGCTAGTAACAGAAACTGCACAGGAGCCAGGACTGGAGCGAAAGAAAAGTGTTGCAATAAATATATTTTTTAAGAATAATAGCCATGCAGCAAACTGATAAACTTCAATTTGTCAAATTCTTGTTTCAAAAACCGAGTTTAAAAGAGTTTGAAATAAGCAAATACAACTATTTAACCTTATTTTAGTCATTGCCTTTTCTCCAAAGTATTAAGGATGATGTCAGTCATTGTCATAAGGGCCCACAGCTCGTGTCCTTGGTCCCCCTGTGAGTTAAACAAACTGTGATATAGGTGCACAGAACATGCAAGCAAACAGTAATTTCACTGGTTCAAGACACATATAAGTACAGGTTAAAAATCTCGTCAGACCGCTTGAGTTAAATATTACACGAGTTTGAGATTTTTTTTCCCTCTTCCATGTGTCTGTGTTTTGTTTTTCCTCTGCAGGTTGTCTTTTGACTCCTTTATTCAAAGCAGAAGATAACAGAACATTTTTCTTATCAGTTCAAGTCTAGCTCCTGTTATGCTCTTAACAAATTCACGAGTCACACTATCCTCATCATAAACGCGCTGTAACTGAAACCTAATGTGCTGCACTCAGTATCCTGAAGCAAAACAGTACTTTTCCCCTATTGGTCAGTGAGGACAGACCCCTCTCCTCTGATTGGCTGAGCTGGTTATTCAGCTGGGCTGGTACCTAATGGAAAAGCTGGCAGCCTTTTAAAGAAATGTCTTTGAGAGGGCACACACACACGCGAAAGGGTTATGCAATACTCTGAGGAGCAAATAAGCTTGTTTGTTTTTTAACCGAAGATTGTCTCAGTGAGCACACACATACATGTGCTGAACTTAATCTGTATTTTCCTCTTATAATACCCACATTGTTTGATTAGGGGCCAGTTATCTCTTTTCAAGTTCACAGAAATCGAAGGCAGTGAGCTCCGTGAAGAAAGCGACAGTGTTTTGTTTTTTTTGTTCCCTGGTGCATCTCTCATGTCACAACATGCCTTAAACCGGAGCTGCTCATTGTAGCTGCATTAAAAAGGTCTCAGCTAGACTGGTTTTTATCCTGAGATCACAGTAGAACAGTCTTAAGGCCTTCTTGTGCTCACTGTTGACAAATTTTCTAGGCAATTAGCGATCTGAAACAATGTAAGTGACACTGGAAGTTGTAAAGCTAAAAGAAAATATAAAGTTCAGATTGTTTTTATAAATGTATATATTATAAAAAGTGAAGTAAACCTATTTTAGTATGTGTTTGCTGTTCTATTCTGATGTCAATACCTCCTTCTTTTTCAGTTCATGTGTATCTGAAGCAGAGAAAGAAAGTCCAGGTTTGTAAATCAACGTCTCATTTTCTCGCTGTATGAAATGAGCATGGTGTATAGTGAGTATTCAGTTTCCCAATGTGTTGCATTATCAACTCCTGCATGCTTCATGCAGTAGCTCATGACTAAGATAAAAGTTGAACTTTATTTGTCCCTAAGGGGAATTTTTCTTGTTGTAGCTGCAGTTAAAAGTAGGAAAGAATGCTAATAAAAATATCTTATAGATGTAAAAATGTTAGTAAACACAACTGTTGTGCTGTGAGTGGGCAAGCTAGCGACTGGCAAGACTGAGCTACAGGTTTGCTTTGATCAGCTGCTTCAGCTCGGCCTGAAAGCGACACAAATGTCACTGTTGGTATGTAATCACGCAGACATGTAGTCCAGCTTGGATAGCAAAGGTTATATCTGGATTTAGTCAGCTCAGACATTTCCAGTCCCGTGGATACGATGAGCACAACCTGGGTTCGTGTTACGTGGTTATGCTTTAAAACTCAAGTGTATCATTCACTCACTAGAGCCTCTTTCTCTGGTCTTATTTAAAAGTCCGATGTAATGATGAATGTTAATTTATCTGTAACAAAAACTGTGTTGTGGCTTAAATCAACTTGCAGTGCTAGGGACAAAAGTTTGCAGGGTTGAAATAGTTTTGTTGTTTACAAAAACAAGTTGTAGTATAGACACCTTGTTATCTTAAATGTCAGTATAGTCTGTGGAATTGTATTGATTTTTCTTCTGATTATTATGGCTTAAATGATCTTATTGATAAAAATGTGATTGATCCCAATTAACAGTAGTTTAAAATACAGAATTCTGTCTCAAACATGTGAATAAAAGCTTGGAGTTTGTGGTGAAAGCAGCTGATGTTAAATGCTAAAATCTCTTTTCACTCCAGATGCTGATCACCGTGAAAAGAAATACAAGGCCCATCGTCAGTTTGGTGACAGGCGCGGAGGAGTAATCAGTGCTCGTACCTACTTTTATGCAGATGAGTCCAAATGTGACAACCAAATGGAGACATTCATAAACTGCATTAAGGCTTCTGGTAAGTAGCAATGAAGGAACATAATCGGCTGAGTTGTTATCATTACAATGGCTGTACAAACACATTGTTAGAAAAGGTGCATTCTCAATGTAAATGATAGAACTGAATTACACCAGTACGACGTCTAATGATGGTTTATCACTCTCAGGAGGAGCTTCTGCAGACGGATTTTCTGCCATCAAGATGACGGCCCTCGGACGCCCACAGTTCCTTGTAAGTTCATGTCCAAAATATTTCCAGTGAATGCAAAAGTTAGACAAAGGTGTAAATGGCATTGATTTAGCAACAGTGCTGCCAGTTGTGACACTAACGAACTGTATATTGGAAAACATTTACATGACAGGGTACGTTGAATATGAAACATTAGCCATACTATGTTCGTGACCGTAGTTCGTAATGTTCACACCCCAGCAGCTGCATTCAGTGCTATCACATTAATAGGAAAAGTGGTCATGAGAGAAACTGTGACAGGTGTAGTGGAAACAACATTTCCTGTGTCATGGTGGAGTCACATGTCAGTGTCAAACTGATGCCATTTTCTCAGGGGGGGGGGACAAACAAACGCAAACTGATAATCAGCCAGAGGTTTGACTCTCCGTGAATAAAAGTCAATATAGTTTAAATGCAATGTTGTAATTTGATCATCGGTTCATTGTTTTGTGTTTTTACAGCTTCAGTTTTCAGAAGTCCTGGTTAAATGGAGGCGATTCTTTAACTTCCTCGCAGCACAACAGGGAAAATCTGACATGATGGTTTTGGAACAAAAACTGGAGCTGGAGGAACTCAAGGTGTGTTTTCCCTTTCAGCAAACGTAATGCACGATCATTTATGACTTGTGTCCCCAAATGTTGTGGTTGTATAGAAAATATTTTTCCGCTGTATTCAAGCCTTCATGACTTTAAGTACCATGTGCCTTGTTAAAATAATAATCAGCTGCATATTGTTTTAATCCATGATACATGTCCTTCTAGGAAAGTTTGACTAAGCTCGGTGTTGGAGCAAAAGACGACATTGAGAACTGGTTTACTGGAGAGAGGCTGGGTTCGTCAGGGTAAGACTATCACTCACCACAAATTTCACTTGAATTCTTTGTACTCTATGGATCATTGCCAGAGAGATCCTGGACTTCAGTTCTTGAGTTCCAGGGAAGAACAGAGAGTGCTTAAGAGGAAATGCTGATTACACAGACCAGCATCAAAAGATCTGGGCTTCATTCCTGTCGACTCACGACACTAATTAAACTTAATTTGATGTATATTTTGCTTAATCTTCATACACATTTTCTCATATTTTATTTCCAGAACGATCGATCTGCTGGACTGGAACAGTTTAATAAATGACACAACGAAAATCTCCAGTCTGCTCATGGTGCCAAACCTGGAGGTGAGTCATTGTCATAAAACTATTCATTAGCAAGAAAGGACGGTTGGTTCTCCTTGGTTTAATAAGTCTGCTTTTCATGTATCTTATCTGTGTTGAGCAGTGCAATAAACAGTTTAATAGTTAAAAGGGCACGTCTTCAGAAATGATACAGCAGAAAGCTATTTTGTGGTGATTATTAATTAAGTAATACAGTGGGGGGGAAATGCAACAGACTTACTGATAGTTACATCTCTGACCTTTAGGTTTTACAGATAAATGGAATTATACAGTTATTAGCATCATAAAAACAATGTAAACTTTAAGTGAGTAAAATAGATGGAGGCAAAACATCAGTTTTTGTTACCTCATCAGGACTTGCACTTTTTCTCCTTTTTTTTTTTAGAACGAATTGATAAAAGTTTAGTTGGTAAAAGAAATTGATGTTCTTCCCTCAAGATAATAACTTGCCTTGTGCGGTATCTTTCTCCCACATGTAGAAATTTCTTCTGATAAGGTAAAAACACTTAACAGTGCTCTGTACATGCAGTGTTGATATGAGTGAAGTCATAGTGCACGTGTTCGTACAGGCAGTGCATTTGAAGGCAGTTGGGAAACTATATCAGCATGAAAAGGGACATGGGACCCACACCCACCCAGCCTCTGCACCGCCAAGCGCATATTGATAAATTTTGAGAACTTATCCTGCCAAAGAAAGAAAATGCTGAACGATGCGATGTTTTGTGTGTCCGCTTTACAGACGGGCCACCTGGAACCTTTGCTGAACAAGTTTACAGCTGAAGAGGAGAGGCAAATGAAGAGAATGCTTCAGAGAGTGGACATTCTGGCCAACGTAAGGATACCGAAACAAAATAACGTTTACTGAGTTAATCATTTTTAAAGCCAATAAAGTAATCTAAACCTGATCCATCGGACTCAGTGGCCTGGTTTAAAAAAAAAAACAGAACTTGCACATCAATAAGTGTCATATAAAATATGAATACTGTCTGTCTGTGCGCTCCAGCATGCTCTGGAGAACGGGGTACGGCTGATGGTGGACGCTGAGCAGACATACTTCCAACCTGCCATCAGTCGACTGACTCTGGAAATGCAGAGGAAATTCAACAGAGAGAAGCCGATCATTTTCAACACGTACCAGTGTTACCTCAAGGTGAGGCCACACCCACCTCATCACAGCCCATCATGTCTGTGTATATGTTTATTCATATCAACACATGCTTCCCGTTTGTATCGACTAAAGGATAAATTACATTTGGACGTTGTTTGACATAAATTAATCTACGTAACCATAACACATGGTCAGAAAAGCTCCTGTCAGTAAAGCTTTTTTGACTCGCAAATTTCCTTTCTCCCATCAACACATTTTCCATTTATTTTACATCTTGTTTCTGCAGTCAAAGAGGCTCTGCGCCCTGTAAGAACTGCTTTAATGTAACCATATGCTCCTGTGTTAGGAAGCCTATGACAATGTCACTGTGGACATTGAGCTGTCGCGGCGGGAGGGCTGGTACTTCGGTGCAAAACTGGTTCGCGGAGCCTACATGTACCAAGAGAGAGACAGAGCCAAGGAGATCGGCTACGAAGACCCGATAAACCCAGACTATGAGGCCACGAACAGGATGTATCACAAGTATGTGTTGAATCGTCATCAAAGCCCATCTTGGTTCAGCTAGGAAATGTCGAAATCCTAATCATCTGCTTTGTTGTTTGTCCAGGTGCTTGGAGTATGTGCTGGAGGAGATCGAACACAGCAGGAAAGCTAATATCATGGTTGCAACTCACAACGAGGACACAGTGAAATTTACCCTAGAAAAGTAGGTTTTCGGGCCTGCGTGAAAAATTTAGAGGGTAGAGTATTTGTTACGTATTAAATACCGATTTAGTTTAAACATGCACAAAAGACGTTTGTCTCTCATTATAGAGGATTAATCCTAATGACTTGAACTGATGCCAGACTCGTTACACTAAGTGAAACGATTCTTTGTCAACTTTCCAAAGAATTACAGGATTTACAGAATGATATAACCACATTAGTAGTGGAAAACCATTCCTCCGCTCTTATTATGTAACAGCCCTTTGACATTTGTGTGTGTTTTCTTTCTGTTTTTTTTTTTTTCAGGATGAATGAGATGGGTCTTCTACCCACTGAGAATAAGGTTTACTTTGGACAGCTGCTGGGAATGTGTGACCAGATCAGCTTCCCACTAGGTATGACAACACTCAGCTCACATACCAAAAGGAAACAGCAAGTTATGGAATTACAGAGGCTTACATCACAGGGTCATGTGATCTTAGAGGTTTCGGTGAAACATCCCCATGCATGACAGCTTTTCAGCCCTCAGTGGCCACTGATTTTAGGAATGGTCTCCAGTCTAAACATATATCAGGAGCTGTCTGCAACCAAGTGGTGTGTCAGTCTGGTTCAGACGTGCACGCTATCGGTCTGAAGAGAAACGACTACCCAAAGCTGTCTGACAGTAATCAGACATAGTGCTGTTTAAGGTTAACTTCAGTCAGTTAAGTCGATTAACTTCTGTTTGAAGTGAAACCTGTTAGCTCACCAGATCTTCCGTGGATTTCTTAGAGACTTAAATGCCGGGCCTTGATTTTTCTGATTCTGATCAGTTTTTTCTGCCCATTTCAGTGAAGCATGGGCATTCGTTGTATTAAGGCACATTTAATGAAGTCAGTATACTACTATGTCTGTACGTGTAATGCTTTGTGAGTTGTGCCAAAATTCTATTTGCTCTTTATAACTCACAGTACCTTTTACTCTATTTAAACGTGTTACACAAGTGAGATACTAGTCTGACTCATCTGATGTAGACTGTAGGGGTTGGGGAAAAAATCGATACATCATAAGATCGTGATGTTTTTGCGTGACGATATTGCATCGATTCATAGGTACCAAGCATCGATATTTTATTATATAAGTTCTTGATAAATGTTGCAAATACAAACTCAACTTTTTGTGTAATAGAATAATAAAAATCAGTTGACTTTTCAGTCCACCAGATGGCGCTAAATGTTCACTGGTGGGGTAATAAAAACGCAGTAAAAAATTATCAAGGGGAGATGAATAGACTGAAAAATGTATCATATTGGATGAAACAATGATGCTGACAGAGTTTTACTTTGGGAAAATGATTCAAAAAAGTGAGAAAATCACAATATATAATTTTACCCAACGTATCACAATATCGTGATAATATCATATCGTGTCTTAAGTATCGTGATAATATATTGTTGGGTCTGTGGCGATTCCCACCCCTAGTACACTGTGGATGAAAGCTGCCACTGGGGCAGTCTCACCCCGTCTTCTCTCTGCATGTCACCGCTTTGCAGAGTCATAGTTGTGCATCTTGACTTTAAGTTCTGAAAATGATTGTGATCGTTAAAAGCAGGGCCCAACTATAGATCGGTTTACCGATATTATCGGCTGACATCAGCCTATTACAGATGTGTCAGCATATTTGTTCTCCAATAAGTGCCCATGTTAAAACTGCTTTTAAGGCTTAAAAAATACTTGGACTAATGTTTCTTTTATGGTGTAATGACATAATTTGTCCAGCAGAGCGGTCCCTCATTTAGTTGGTAATAAGTGAAGTGTTTCCTGTTTGGTGCATTGAGATCTGGAGTAAAGTTTGTTAGATATCCTGCCTCCATCACATATGTTTGTCACATGTATTTGATAACCACAGTTTAAATATTATATATAGAATATCGGCAGATATATTGGATATTGGAATTTTCTTACTCCCTAATATTGTTATCAGCATCAGCCCCAAAAACCATGTGTCAATCGGGCCCTAGTTTAAAGAAATCTAAACAATTTAAAGCGTTTTTATGCTACAGCTGAATGGTAACAGGTGCAGCCAGATATCTCTACAGTGCTGATGCAGCAATGTAAACATAGTGTGGGCTGTATGTGACTTGTGAGACACAGAAAGCTAAGGCATTCACATCAAAGTGAAGGTCACTGAGACTTTATTAATAATAATAATAATAATAATAATAATGTTTGGTTGTTTCAACAATGGTGCAGAAATCAGCAAATGAGTTTTTCATGCTGAATGTTTTTTTAAGCAGATCAATACAGGTGATTAATGCTCTGTTCAACTTTTTTCCTATAGTGAGATAAGTTCTGTTACTGGTCATATGACTTGATATCTAATAGAGTGGCCAAGTCTGAGACATGGATACTGACTTTAAATTTGACTCCTTGCTCTGTGCTAAACAGGTCAGGCAGGTTTCCCAGTCTACAAGTATGTGCCTTACGGTCCGGTCAACGAGGTCATCCCTTATCTGTCTCGCCGCGCTCAAGAGAACCGCGGCTTCATGAAGGGATCCCAGAGAGAGCGCAGCCTGCTGTGGACCGAGCTCAAACGCAGGGTGCTGGGAGGTCAAATGTTCTACAAGCCTGTCTACTGAGTCACACGACCACAACATGTAGTACGACCTGCGCTGCAGTGTAAGCATTCCACGTTCTGCTGTACCACTACCTGTTCGATTAGTGGCATACCTCGCTTGTTAGGCTGCACAGTGTGGAGGAAAGTTTTGCTATTTTACTGACAGGAGTTTTTAGTGTGTTTGTGATACATATTTATTTAGTTTTTAGCAGTGTATTTAATACACAAGTGTTTAAAACAGTAGTAATACACTGCGGAGATACACGTGCCGCTCTGTTGTGATGACTGATATTTTACTAAATCAGAACGAGTTAATGAACTGAAAATTGAACATTTTAATCCTTGAAATCAACTCGACAAAAAAAAACACAAAACCGTGCTAATTTTAAAAGTGTTGGAAATGCTAAACGTCCAAACACTGATCCTGTCTGATAAACTGCATGTGACTCAGAAGAGGCGAGGAGAAGTATGTTGTGTGTATGTGTGGCTGCTGATGTGTATATGAAAACGGATCTGTGTGTTTTTAAATGCTACAAAGACACTGTATGTTTCGTTTGCTTTCAAGTTTGTCATGTAGCTCTCACTCAAAAGTGCCTCAAGACTGTTTCCACAAGATTAACGGAAGCATTTAGCTGCTGCACAATGTTTATTTCTTTTTGTTTGCTTCCGTACACTCTTCCATGGGGAATGTAACTTATTGCTGCCATGTTTATTTCTGATACTGTGTGTCAATGTGTTAATATACTACTTGCTAATTATTGTGCAACGGATAACTTACATCTTTAATGTTCTATATACCTTTTGTTTTAAGTCATCATCTGTTGTTCATCAAAGCATAAGCAATGAATTTAGCGTTGTTAATCGGTTTATGATCTTTTTGATTTTTCATGGCCTGTGTACATTGCTGAAAAAGCAGACAGAGGTGGAATTTCACCAAAATCAAGGACAGTTTAGAATTGTGAACCTTCCAGATTTTATCACTGGGCCTATGACGAAGTGAGCCACTTACCTGTTTACTTGGAGGTGACAGTTTTCAGTAGCTACGTAAGTGTAACAAGCAGTTTGTGGCTGAAGAATGACTCTCATCCATTTCTAGGGAATCGTTTACTCCTTGTTCTGTTCATCAAACAGCGACAATAAAAACAACAGATGTTCATCACAAAAAAAAAAAAAGAAAAAAGACTGCCATTTTCCAGAATGTCCGGAAAACGCACAACGGTCACTGCTGTGATGTTCTTTCACCTAAGTGCTCCGATAACAGCTGCACTGTTGCATAAGCTCCATGGGAGAGAAGCTGCATGTGAGCTGTTTATTCCTGTGGAGAAAATTTCAAAAAGACTGACTGTGTCTGTCTGCATGCCAGGTTTTGATGCTGCCCAGAGCTTTAAGTCATCTGTAGGTTGGGTTGCCAAATTGTTGAAAATGTATTTAAAATGAAATGTTGTTTTGTAGGACTGGAAATTAATACTGTATTTTTTTTGGTAAATTTAATAAAATTTTAAACTCAATCACAGTTTTTCTTTCTTCTTTTTTGGTCATCAAATGTTTTTATTTCGGTTTTCAATTTTAAACAATACATTCGAATAATGGACATGACATTAACATTAGTATACACCACCCACCCCACCCCCATCCCACCTTTATGGAACACGCTGCCTTGCCTTCGACTAATTGTGAAAGAAAAAAAAAAATTTTTTTTCATTTTTAAGTGAAGTTACGTGCAGGTTGTGTCATATACAGCATTTCTAATGCGTGTATTTTAGATAATAGCTGTGAAGCCATGAGAATATGATCATAAAAAGTTAGACAAACATGAAATTAGTTAAAGGCTCAACCAACCGCACAGGTCACCTGACCAGGTAAACAGCCCAGTGTGCAGCCCTCACATCCTGCACTTCTATTGGCCGGGAGCGTCATAGCTGCAGCGAGAAAGTTGATGCCCTGAAAAATCCAAGGATAGGAATGCACAGGCAGACAGCAAAGTCCTGCAGATACGGACACCATCATGCACCTTTAGTGGGTCATAGGTGATGATTCAGAGGGAATACTTTTGTATGTGTGTAGATATAGTTGTTTTTAGGAAATTCCTACTCATTCTGCCCTTTATTTTTGGTACAAGTCAATAATTTTAACACTATTAGCAAAACACAAGCAGCCTGTGTTGTTGTGGAGGGTTGAAGGATACAATAATCACTTTGAGTTGTTTCTCCTGTGTCTTCTTTTGTTATAAAAGGAAAGTTGATTTTAGAAAAAGAGCCTTTAACTTCACTGCCTCGCTCCTGGAACCAATGAATGTGTTTGATAAAGTCTGTTAACCTCGAAATACTGGCACATTTCGCACCCAGACTGGACAGATCAATAGATCTAACAAGTGATCTTATCTCATGATGACATATCTTGCTGTCCTCACTGACGCATTCTGATGTCAATGACATGAACAAGTGGGACACACAAAGCAGAGTTCCCCCTGCGCCAAAACCAAAGTGACCTACTGACTCAGAGGTAACTCTCAGCCAAAGGGAACAGTCTATGCATCTATGTATGTATGTGTGTACATATGTATCTGTCTATACAGGGAGATATTTTATCCAACCATTATTATCGTCTCATTCTTGCATTTTGCAATCTCATTGTTTGTCTCAAACTGAGAAGTTGCATAATGGTATTTGTACAGGCTCTGTACACACACGATACGACCATGTTTACGTCAAACACATTCTTAACTCTGTATAAATACTAAATGTCCTTACACTGGCGGGGGGGGGGGCTGTTTCAACATTCAAACATAATGCAAACATGTACAGAACCACAGAGTCATCTCACTGCAGTCTAACAACCAAAAAATGCCCTGTGGGTGCACCAGTGTTCACGTGACCAGACCAACAAGTCCTTGTAAACGATAAATAAATTAAAAATATATATAAAACATATCAGAAAAATTAAAATATTGTGGTTAAGTCGGGAGTATTCGCAGCCACAGATGCTTTATTCATACTTCTTAGTTTCCATCTTGTGTATTTAAACATATCCGACTGCAACTCTGAGTGTAGTAGGTTCAGATTTAACACACTTCAAGCAGCTATTCTGTACACATTAAGTTGCCTCAGTACAACATGCAGTCATATTTTCAGAAGGTACAGGCTTGATTTGTGAGGCCAATTTGTCAGACCACAGTCTGCCCAATTTGAACATGAATGTAAAGGTGTGCCTTCCGCCAATTTAACAAACCAGCCTCTGTGGGTGGAGAGTTGGCATCTGATCCCCTTCAGTCCTCGCAGCCAATGAGATCGACTTCAGGGAGCGACCTGCCGAACAGCAGACAGTTTATTTTCACCTTGTAGGAATTCTTAACCCGGTCACTGCTAATGCTATCATCGGCAGGTAAACAAAGCTCTTTTATTTCTCTCACAATTGCTTCCACATTATGTACACTTCTTTTATTTATGCTCTTATTTACTTTTTTTTTTTTTAATTTATACTATGGAAAACAGTACAGGAAGTTTTGATTTTAAGACAATTCATCCACGGAATGACTTTGAAGTTAAAAAATCGTGCACATTTTTAGGGTTTGATCAATTTGTTCCGTCATGTAGAAGAGCTACTCAATGAGAAATACATATATAAGACAACCTCATCAATGACAGTAACAAATGGCCTACACAGACGACTAGAAATGTCAAAGACAAGAAATAAGGGATTTGTCACATCACATGAATTTATCTTCTGCTTGTTCTGACATTCAGCCATTTTCCGGAGCACCACGCTGTGTTTTTAAAGCCAGGTGATTTTCTCCTTCCATTTCTGCTGCCGTAAAAGAAATTTAAGCACCCTAAACATGTTTAAAGTGAAAACATGGGGGCTTTTGTTTATCTGACAGAAAGAGTGATGCAGCACTTTTCCTGCTTACTGTGTTACTTCTTCGCTGTTTTCCCTTTTCTTCTTCTACGGTTAGTCACATAGAGCTTGTTGTAACCTCCTCTCTTCACCTCGCAGCTATATTCTCCAGGTTACATTAACAGGATCAGGCCTTGTTGATAGATAATAAATCGCATACTCCGGAGGAGTAAGGAATGTGGTGAGGTAAGCTGGTAATTATTTGGCCTGTGTGTAAGAACTGCAGCAGGGCATAATCAGCAGTTACATTCCAGCAAGGTGCGTATCAAATCATGTTTTCCCTGCAGTGTTTTTTGTCATTCGTATGTGCAATCTGCTTTAATTTCAGGCTCCCGTTTGGGTTTTAAAGATGTCTGGCATCAAAGGAATCAGGCCCAAGTGCACACTTGGAATACGAGGCCTGATTCTGTGGGTTTTGTTGACCAACATCACGTTGGTGCTGTACTGCTTGATGAGCCCAACCCAGGAGAAGTTGAGGTAAAGACATACGAGGGAAGTATTTTTTATCAAGCTAAATCACTTGTTTACTTATCGACATTTTATTTTCTAGGGGTTCCCAAGGGGACACCTGTCCTCTCAGTATGGCAAAAACGTTGAAGAAAAATGTGACCACGCCTGCTCTAAGCACAAAATCCCAGTCGGGAGAGTGCTCCCCCACAGTGAACATCATGTTCATGAAGACCCATAAAACGGCTAGTAGCACCATCCTCAACATCCTCTTCAGATTTGGAGAAAAGCACAACCTTAAATTCGCCTTCCCCGACGGACGCAACGACTTCTTCTACCCGTCGCCGTTCCTGTGCTCCCAGGTGAAGGACTACAGGCCCGGAGACTGCTTCAACATTGTTTGCAACCACATGCGCTTTGACCAGCAAGAGGTAGCCAAGCTCCTGCCCCCGGATGCTGTGTACATCACCATCCTACGAGACCCAGCGGATCTCTTTGAGTCATCCTTCCATTACTACCACAGAGCTGTTCCTCTCACATGGGGGATCAGTGGAGAGAACAAACTGGCAGCGTTTCTAGACAATCCCCAGGCCTTCTACAGCTCAGAGGCTTTCAACTCATTCTATCTGAAAAATCTGCTGTTTTTCGATTTCGGCTTTGATAACAACCTGGAGGCGGATGACCCTCGTGTAATGAGGGATATTCATATCATATCGAAACATTTTGATCTTGTTCTAATTGCAGAATATTTTGAGGAGTCCCTTATCTTGCTTAAGGACACTCTCTGCTGGACTGTGGAGGACCTCCTGTACTTTAAACTCAATGCTCGCAGGAGCTCGTCTGTATCTCAGCTGACTCCTGAGCTGAGAGCCAAAGCTTTGAAGTGGAATGGGGCTGACTGGAGACTCTATCAGCACTTAAACGCTACCTTCTGGGCCAGAGTAGAGGCGTTTGGGAGAGAAAGAATGACACAGGAAGTAAATGAGCTGCAGAGAAGAAACGCTGAGATGATGGACATCTGTATCGAGGGTGGAGGTGCAGTTGAAGCTCAAATGATTCAGGACAGGCGTTTCCTGCCCTGGCAGCCAGTTGGAGAGTCGTCCATCTTGGGTTACAACTTGAAGAAAAGCATCGATCCCAAATTCAGGACAATTTGTGAAAAGATGCTCACACCTGAAATACAGTACTTATCTGACCTGGGTGTAAGCCTGTGGCTTACAAGACTGTGGGGTTGGTTAAAAGACACTGTTTTTGTATTTTAACTTCTATAAAATATTTATTTTCAGACGAGTAAAACGGATATGATTCTTGTGATGCTGACTTTTTTTTGCAATATAGTTTAAAACTGTCTTTCCCTCCTCGAGATCTGATCCACGTCTTTCTATCTGTCAGATATATTTCAGTGGCAGCAGGAAGCACTTACGGTTTCTCTATTGTACAG
>JAQFJB010000011.1:11612140-11623615 GCA_029874875.1 Naso minor | reverse complement strand
GTACATTAGCTTGCAGATGTGGCCAATTGAGAAAAGCACTGACAATGCTACTGTGTATTGAGTACTCATATTTAAGTTCTCGTGTTCGTACCACAGCAAAAATTGACCTTGGGCTATCTCTAATTTAGGCGTATGTCTTAAGGCTCTGTTTAAAAAAAAAATGGCAATGATTAAATTTTTTATTGCATTATTCCCAGGCAGCAGGCATCAAACTGACAATCCTACCTAAGAGCCCGACATTGAGGACTTTGACAGTAAGGATATTAAGACATATTGTAAGTTAAATGGGGATCCAGGCGTTCATCGAGTGTATTTATAGAGCACAAGTCTGGCGCAAAGCATGTGAGGTTGAGTGGAAAAATGTAGAACTTTAAAAACCCACCTGGGAGTAAAATTTTGTTATGTTGTTTTTTGTTAACTTTTGTGTACTGTACTGTACATTGCCAATGTTCATGTGTAATGCACTTTTTTTTTTACATTTTGTTAAAATGATGTCCAGTCTAATGTTTATGATGGAAATAAACCATTTCCTCTGCATAATCTGTTTATTCAATAAGGTGGTTATTGTGCTTGCTTCAAACATGAATCTCTGTCCAAAAACTGCTTTTTTTTTCCTTTTTAGCATACTATTAATGCCACATACTGTACATCTATGATCATATGAACCATCTCTGTCTGCCACTGGCTGTCTTGTCACTTGCTCTTTTAGTTAAATGGACAGGCCTGAGAGCACTCTTATTGAATTAGTCAAATGAAGTCAGTGTGACATCATGGGGGCAGGTGACGGCTAAAGGAGAAGATCTCCCAGAAAGACCAAAGTCCAACAGGACGACGAGCAGGCACAGCATCAGTTTTTAGCATCGGCTTCAGTAAGTATCACCTATATGTGATGATTTTATATGTGTTACTGTACAGGTTATTAGATAACATCCAAAACTGCAGATTGTTAAGTTGTTTGAAGGAAAAGTGTCGATAAAAATAATCAGTATTGACTATCACGGTAAATGCTGAAGTAACAACAGGCCAGGATTAGAATTTAAATGTGAAAACTCAGCTAGAAGTTAACATTTTTAACTCAATAATCGATGAATCTACATTTGATGAGTCCACAAGTGCTGTGCCTGTTTTGCATTTGGTGATACTGTACCCTAATCATGCCTTGCAGAATGCTGTGAAAATTTTACTGTCAAACTAGATTATGTGTCTGAACATCATCCTGTCATGCTGACTGTTAAAATGCAAGCTTACTTACTGCATGTCAGACACGCAATGCTACAGAAGAAAGACACAGTTTTCTGCTGGCAAAACAAAACCTACCCAGAGTTCAAGCTAATAGCATGCAGTCAAAGTCACAAGTCTCTTATAAAGTGTGTGCTCAGTATTGGAAGCATGAGAGACACAAGAACGGGAAATGGAAAAAGATAGAGATATGAGGGAGGGAGTTTCACAAGCCAGTGTCACAGTTGCCTCCCACTGTTGCAATCATAACACGTCCATCCCGAAATAACACTTTAGGTACACTAAAGCTGCAAGTGCATGCATCTGTCAGTTCACTAGATTGTTGTGAGCTACATCAGACCAGAAAAGCAGAGCTACTGTTTTACGTCAGCTGCTTATAGAGGAAAACTCCAACACAACTGAGGAGGGCAAGTGAGGGGAAAAGTATGTGCCTCACACCAAACACTACCTCTGTTAAAAGAAGACAGCTGCACATAATTCAGACAGGTGCTGGTTAACCCAACAGTGGAAAAGATTCAAAACGGCTTTCAGTACAACAAAACTCAGTTCTGGACCAAACTAAAACTTCTTGGCTATACTGTATAAGCTTTTCTGCAAAGTCCACTCAAAAACTACAGCAAATGTATGGTTTAGAGACGTTGTTGTTGTTGTTTGTCTTGTTTATTAGAAGTATCCCACAGCGCAGTCAGATGAACTCAAGTGGGCCTAGTCCTTTATCTAATCCATTACATGTAGCCACCCGTTTTACTGTTAATCCTTTATTTTTAGCTAATTGTTACAATTGTTTATCCTGTACTTCTAGCTAAATATTGCCACTGTTTATCCATTACTTTTAGCTAATTATTACATCAGTTTATCCATTACTTTTAGATAAATACTGTCACTGTTTACCCATCACTTTTAATTAAGTATTACAGCTATTTATCCTTTACCTTTAGCTAAATATTGACACTGTTTATCCATTACTTGAAGCTAATTCTTATGTAAGTTTGTCCATTACTTTTAGCTAAATATTGTCACTGTTAGTCTGTTAGTAATTTCTATTTGTCCATTAGTTTTTGTTAGCTATTTCATCTGTTTATCCATTAGGCCTATTTTCTACATAATTTTTTTCTCTATTACATAGACCCTATATCTTTTTTAACCATTTATCTTTTACTTTTAGCTGTTTCAACGATTTAGCTGTATAATTCAACTATTAACCCTTCATTTTGAGATAACTGTCCATTTACTTCTCATGTTGCTTGCTGACCAGTTTTTATGCATTCTTAGCATGTGGTCGGTTCAAATGTTACAACAAAGGTGCTCTGATTGGAGTTAGTTTAATATGTGGGTGTGATTTTTTGGAATTTTTATAACTATTTGTTCAAATTATTTGAGCTTCTCCACTGTCTTTCCATTTATCACCCTAAACACACTAAGTACCTTGGGTTTGAGGGCACTGGTACAGGGACAACCATAATTTAAAAATATACAGAAGCCCAGCTTTGAGCAATATAGTTTCATTTACATTCTGTGGACAAGCATGTTGGTTAAATAGACAGGCTTGAAAGAAATGAAGTGTCACTCAACGCCTCTCAGGCTTGAAATAGCCTAAGCAGCAGAGCGCATGATTTGCAGAAGCAGGCTGAAGAGGTTCGGTCACCTCTGTTTCCTTACCTTTCAGCTGACGAAACCGAAAAACGTTATGTTGGTGTTTCATTTAATTCCTCCAGATTAAGCATCTGCTTCTAAAATGCCTACCTAGTGTAACAATATTGCACATTTAATTTAAGTTTACTTTGTTAGTGAGCTAAATATACTCTAATTCCACATGCCACTTTTAAGTCTGTTAAGCTGTTTTCCCTTCATAATAATCTCTCCTCCACCATCCATCATGTCTGTGGTTAACTGCCATTCTTTTTGAGCTCAGGACAAACAATTCAGATCAGAAGTCAAAGCACTTCTGACTTGAATCACTTATTCCAGGTGACCTTTCTATTGACCCCGTAACCAAAACAACCATAAACATTCACAAAGCTTGAAGGGAGGCAGATGGGGAACAAACATGCTTTGCCTCAAACCAGTAATTGACAGTGCATGATGTCTCACACTGTGCTGGCTCTGAATGGACATGTTTACAGAATTAGCTATTGGATTCACAAATAATACAAAACAAGGCTTCAATGTAATTCAAGACTTACTGGTATTAATAATGTTTCAGAGAGCATCAAACTGATTGTGAATGATGTATAGTTCATGTATTTGGCAGCAGTTATTAGATCCCATTTTCTCAGAGTGTGTTATTTGACCTTGGCACCTGGCAGTGACCCCTTATCTCCCTTGTCTTGTTTCCCTTTTGGTCTCCTGACTCACTGGCAGCAGTCAGACCAGCTTTAATTATAGCCACCACTGCATTCCTTTCCGACAGAATAGGGAAAGATAGATAGATAGGCCTTGAAGGGCACATGGGAGTATTATAGAAGAATATACAAAAATAGAGAAAGATTCAAGATACTTAAAAATAGACATCAATGCCTGTTGTGTGATTTCATTTCTACGGGATGGGGAGGCAAGCCATCCACATTACGTCATTGTGCCTTACTTATAAATCCGCTGCTGCGTCTTGACATTTGTCTCCCTCTTTTCCTAATGCTGGTACAGAACAACAGCCATGGGTCAGAAGCTGGAGAAGCTGTCAGAAAAGGATGAAGAGTCATTCGATAATTCAGACTGGTCTGAGCAAACTGGACAGACAGAACAGTCGGAGACAGCCGAACAAGATGAGAGCAGAGATCAAGAGGATTGCAGTTTTTCGAACCCTCGGAGTATTGGTCGGATTAGTGGGATCAGTGTCAGCAGCCCAGGCACGAAGCATGCAGGCGAGCTCACGGTCACTCCTGCACGTACAGACCCCCAAACTGGGCAGCCAATCAGGCCTCTAGGTCAGCAACAGCACCCTCCGAACACCAGGGGAGAGTGGGTGGGTGGAGACCAGGAGAGCCACAGTGTCATTTCAACTGCAAAGAAGTCAAAAACTGTCTGGAGCCCCAAGGAGACAAGACAAACTTCAAACAAAAAGCAAGGCTCTGGGAGCGAGGCTGTGGCCTCTACTGGCACTACTGCAATGGAAGAACAAGAAAATGGGAAGAAATTAGACCATGATCAATGCAAGTTAGGTCCCGATACTCCAACTAGGAGTTTAAGAGCCTCAAGTGATCTCACGAATGAGGAGGACTTTGTGATGCTTGAAGATGAGGCTTGGATGTCACCTGATGGGGAAAATAATATCTCTTTAGAAAAGAAGAAAAAAACAGATAATCTTCAATCATCTATTAAAAGTAGAGTTAAAGAAGACATCTCTGCTAGCCACAGTAACAGTCACTTTCCACAACTTTCCAGGAATTCCCCTCAAGAAATGGGCATTGGTAGGACAAGCAGAAGAAAATCTGACACACTTTCAGTCCCGACGGACAGTGCGGAGACACAAGCGCAGAGTCCACCCACAGCTTCTTTTGAGAGGGAAATGGGTCAGCATTTGGCTGAAGTGACAGGCAGCAGGTGTCAGCTAAAAGGAGTCAGTCATGTTGGAGCTGCCCACACTGAGACAACTGGGGGAGAAAAAACAGAGAGGAGGCCAAGCCTGAATGAACACAGCAAGGGGCAAGCGTCCACAAGTATTAAAAAGGAGCGCCTGTCAACAGGAAACAACAGCGATTCAAGTGAAGACATGCTTGATAAAGCTGTACTGCTGTCTTTACAGGCGGAACCAGGTGGGGACAAAGAGATGAAGGCAAATTGGGAACCATGCTTGGAAAAGGTAGATCCGTCTTTAAAAGAAGTAGAAACTCAAGATAACAAACGTCACAATTCGATAGGATCAAGTCGGTCCCATCAAAGCAGGTTTGCTGGTGCTGTCTCTAAAAGGGCTAGAGCAGGTAGTCTCACTTTGCGTACCAAGAGAGAGGACAGCCTAGAGTCTTGCAAAGAAACTGACTCTCAACCCCCAAATCCCCATACCTCTGAAAAACCACCACTGCAAGACAATCCCTCATTTTCATTGGAACAATGCAATTTGATCCCTTGTCCTCCTCAGCCAGGGAATGAAGGTGGTGATGGAAAGATACAGGTCGCGAGCTTGAAGAGGGAGAGCGCCTTGATATGTTTTTCTGCTGTCATCACCCCTCCACCTGTAACTCATCAGTTACCCAGATCCTCATCAATAGAAGATGAAACACAACTCGGTATAAGTATGGTAAATTCACAGATGGCGCCAGACACCACAGCCGCCTCGTGTAATTCAAAAGATGAGTCTGTGTCAAAGGAAAAGCCCAAAGTTAAAGGTCCACCTCCGCCTGTCCCCAAAAAACCTAAAAATCCGTTTATAAAGCTCAAAACTGCACAATTAATGTCTACTGATGTACAAAGAAGAGGCAAAGATCATCTGCGTTCTGAGGAGAAGGTCAAGAGGAGACACACTTTTCATTTCAACAAAAGTCCTCCATGCAATACTCCAGCTAATCTGGACATGTGCCTGCTGTGGGATGAAAGGAACACTTACACAGCGCCAACAAACAGACGACCGCTGTCAGTTGACCTCAGCCCTTGGGAACATCTTTCACTCGATCGCATGGATGATCGCTACGGAGATATGATCAACTTTGACTACTGTGTGCGAATAGCAAAACAGTCTCCAGAGGAGGAGCTGCAAAACCTAGACATGTTGCAGAGAAGAGTATTCCTGGAGAGAAGATCCAGATTTAAAAGCTCACCTCCTCCTGTTGCAAAAAAGCCCCAAAATCCTTTTGCGTCCACAGAAATGCTGCACATACCTGAGGTCGCACAAGACGTTGACATCCAAAGATCAAAACCTGCAAGTTCAGGGCAAAGAGAAACATGCCCTACACCTCTATCCGAAAGAGTCAGCGCACATGTCAGCAATGACAACTATGGTAACTATAATAACTGTGAAAAAGTAACTAATTTCGGTGGAGGCAGAGATACAGGAAGTGACAGTGAGGTGGGTTCATACAGGCCTGTGTCGGAAATGATCAAAGAAAGAAATCAAATGCAGAGACATCAGGGCCGGGTCAAACCTGAAGGCGCCAAAGCTCAGGTTCGGATGGCAGAGCAGAGTCCAAGTATGAAAGTATCCCAAATGAAGAATGCCTTTGATGTCCCAAAGAAATCCAAAGAGAGACCGCCTGAAGTTCAACACTCTCCAAAGAAAGGTAAGGACTTTATTTATGATTGGCAAATCAGTTGTCTTTTTTTAGTTGTGGCCCAATGGATTATCTAAGCGTACGTACGCAAAAAGTGCATTATATTAGGATGAGGGGGTACTTTCCAAACTGCATACCCAAGACCGCCATGTGTAAAAACTCCTTAGCTAAAAGAAAGTCGTGTTACAACTTCACCGGATGGATTCATGTTTACTTTGGGTTTGGCTGGCAGTTAGCCGTAAGAAATTACACAAAGATCTGATATGAGGCACTGCTGGTCAATATTTTTGTATTGCACATTAACGATGCAACAACTGATACCTAATATGCTACCTGCCCAGCACCAAACAACAGACGAAAATGTTGGTATTATCTCCTGAAGATACTGAAGCTTTTAATCAGCTAAAGAGACAAATGTTCCATCAGGAGATGGTAGAGAAGCAAAACAGAGCTGAAAGAAGAGAAAATATTTGGCTAAGAATCACCAGATGATCAGAAACACATCCCTAAGTTAATGCTAATGTTGCTTTGTGTCTGCTGGATGTGTATAGAAGCAAGAGTTGGCTAACACAGTTGTGAAGTATTTTACTGAAAGCAGCTGAGGCATTCTTGCTTTGCCAATTATGTAACATCGGGACACTTCCGCCATATACAACACTAAATACATACACAATCAAGAGTCTGTTTTTCCTGTTTATGGGAGACTAATTCAATATAGAACAAAGCAAGATGTCAACAAAATAACTTTTCACATGGCTGTGCTGTGATTTCGGAGCATTTATCTGATTGTTGAAGATAAAGAAAAATGAAATCTGTGTTTCATCTTTGTGTCATTAATCAGTTAGTTCATTCTCTCTTCATTGATGGTGCCAAGTTTAAATCTGTGTCCTCGTCTGTCTGGACTTGGACATTAACCCTGTGTAATTCTTCCCATGCCTGAAACACTGAGCTCAGGGTGAACTGGAGGCTCAAATTTATCCCGAGGTGTTAGTCTGTTTTTCTCCCTCAGTGATCCCCAGTGGCAGTCTTGGAAACAGTCTCTGGTGTTTCCTCACACTCTGCCAGTGCATACTGGGATAAAATGCAAACCCCTTAATCTTTTGGAGAAAAGCGGGTAAAGAAATAAGCCAATAAATTATTTTATTCTTCTGTATCTTCTATTTATTCATTCATGATTTACAAACAAACATTACATTGAAGTCCTCTTCAATGGGTAAACTAAACAACAGCTATCACCCTTTAGTGTTTAAAGTTGCAGTAAATAATTTCTGCAAACAAGCTAGCAAGCTAACGTTAGCTGTAGCATGAGACTCTTTGGGAAGCAACTCCACTGCAGCTGTTTGCGCCGGCTCGCGCTTTATTTTGTTTGTTTTCGCTCTTGAACTGAGACAAGATGGTTGCAAGGAAAGTTGCAGCAGAGTAAACTGGGCCATCTCAGCGCAAGCTCGAGCCGATTGATGGTGTGGCTCGCAGAGATGAGTCAGAGCACGGTGAGCTAATCAGCTTGTACCGACGTCACCTGTTGCTAAGAAGCACAGCGTAGACCGGCGAATTAGGACAGAGAGTACAAAGAGTATCACTGACGTTTCATTTTTACGCAAAACCTTCGTCCCGGTGGCAAAGAAAATATCATGGTGAAAACAGGGCTTCTTGGAGACTATTACACTGTTTAATCAGGTTATACATCATATTGGCAAAGTTAAGCCAAAAAAGTTGTCTAGTTTCACTTTAAGGAAAGTGATTCAGATTTAACATTAGATTACTCAATTAAGTACCCAGTAACTCATCATTACTGTGAAAATGTTGTATAATCTACATGTAGACCAACTTACAAGGTCATCAATATATCACTTTAAAAAATGTGAAAAATTTAGGCCATAAAAGATCCGTCAGAAACTTGGAGTTTCACACGTGCAATTTTATGGTAGTTTGGCAAAATAAACCCAACTCAAGGTCCACTTGCTAGCCCTCTGGAGCTTTTAGTGGCGTCACAAAATCTTCTCAGTTGTCAGTTGTGGAATTGGGTCTGTTGACTTTTTTGGGGGACTTATCTGTGTTGTCTTATAAATTATCTATAAAAGTTGGTCCTTGTCCTATATGAGGACCAGTTATTACAGTTGAAAGCCCTGGAAAAGACTACTTATGTGGACCCTGCCATGGGCTTATTTGTCAAACAACTATTTTAAGAATGACCTTTGACGCTATTATTGTTTCACAATAGTTTTCACAGGTATTTGCCAATTACACAGGCAATTAGTATGGTGATTGAATCGTTTAATATCAATATTATTAATAATAATTTTAAAAATATGTTTTTAATAATATAGCATCAGTTAGCATCAAAATCCAGTACCTTAAATTTGAAATCTTTTAAATTTGTTCATATCAGGCATCTCACAAAAAGGTGAAAATGTAGAATAAATTGAAGATGTCAGGTTTAATACCCTTAAAGAGTGAGAATATCTTTTGTAAAAAACATTACTAGGCTACTGAAAAGGGAAAAGGTACAAACAGAGATCAGTCTCCTAAATAATTGTGATGCATGAGTGTACCACATGGGGAGGGGGCTCTGTATTGTGTTTGGGTAGTACAGGCTGGGGTGGGGTGGGGTGAGATAAGATGGGGGAGGGGACCATGATTAGATGCTGCTGGCAAAGAAAATCCACATTTTTTGCAAAGATGAGCAAAAACAGTTTAGTCAGTGGGTCTACTTCAAAAGATACGAGGAGGGTGTAACGACTAAACACCCAGTTTTTGTGCAGCCCCTTCCCCATTTACAGCCTTGGGAAATTAAATCTGACTTTTCGTTTGCGCATGTGCTGCAGCCGGTCGTCAACGTATCCTATTGAATTTAATAATGATGAGAGAAGACGACTGCTAGTCTTCCGCAGGTGAGACGCGGACAGGAGATGCTCTGTTTGACATCTGGCATCCTGAAATACCACCAGATTTAACACACTGCCCTCCGGCCACACATTTGCAATCAGGAGGGGGAATACGAGCATAGCGGCAGAGCTTTTTTGTGGAGACAAGGGATACTAGAGCAACGTCCTGCAGGATAAGGGCGCGCCTAAACTACCAGATTCATGTGTTGTGATTGATTACCTCCGCGCTTACGAAAATCTTGCATAGATTTAGGAGGTAAGGAAGCCTGAAAAGTCTATTTGCATTGTGCGTTTTGCATGTGATCTGTCGGTCGGGGCTGTGCAGCATCCATTTATCTCGCTGGATGGGTTTGAGAATGGGAGCAGCCTAAAAGCTTGGGTGGAAATATCTGCACTTGCGTCAGCTGGCGGAGGTCCACCGCAGCTAACCGTTAGCAGCTAGGCTAGCCCGCAAGCTGGTGAACTGTTCAGACGCGAAACACTCTGGACGGCTCGTGGGGCTGAAGTGGGAAAAATGTACATTTTACTCTGACTAGACAGCTTTGTATGCACACAACACAGGTCATGTAGCTGCTTGTGTGTTATTTTATAGAAAATGTGAAAATACACTCCCCTGGGTTGCCTCCTTGTTTGCGGTGCAACGTTTTTGTGTGTCAACGGCTGCTGCTGAGACGGGACCAGCCGCGCCACAGCTGCCGAGCCGCTGCCCGGGCAGTGCGGCGTAACACGGTCTACTTTTAACGCCGCAACCTTTGAACGTTGTACTTCATTTTACTCGTATCATATTATTTTACTAAGTATTTAAATGGTACGCCATATTTCACATTTTGCGAGATTTTCAAGTGATACTCACACCTGGGGCTACTCACCAAAATTTAACGTTAAATCTTCATACTCTTTCCACAGCGTTGTTTGTAACGTTAACGACAACGTTTCCAACGCATCTCTTGCGAGCTAAACCTTTTCCAACTATCGTTACGTTGTTTGTATTTGCTGGCAAGCTAGTGTAAAACCACGTAGTTTTATTATAGTTTTGATGTTTTAGTTTGTAGCTAACGTTTTGGTTCATTGTTTTAATGGGGTGGAGGGGGGCAGACATCACTGTGGTACCACAAGCTAACTAACGTTAGCCAGCAGCTATTGTTTAACATTAGCATAGTGCAGTTGTGTCCAACTCCATTCAATAAGATCAGTATGTACATTCAGCACAAACCTTTAAATATGTAACAAGTTGCTAAGCTTGAACTGGGTTAAAGACATGATGGTTGCATATTTGATGGCACCCATTTAGTCGCGTTGTCCATACAGACATAATTAAAAGAGGGGCCAGACTAATTCCTGCAAACTAACGTCCTTATTATTAGGGAAGCCAGCAAATTCCCTTTCAGCTTACACTGTTGGCCAATAATATCATAGCATTAGCCTTTTAAGTTACCTGCTAAAACAGGGCCTAACACTGAGTGGCCACCATCATGATGCTCACTAATGTGTGTGTGTTGGGTGAGGATGTGTGTAACATTAAGGCAGAGAGATTAGGCCTACAGCATATCATAAAGTAAATTAAAGCCTGCAGAAGCTGAAGCAGCTCATTTTGTCAGATGCATATGTGGAGTGATAGTAGCTGCTTCTTGAATGGAGCATTCATTTTGGCTGAGGGAACACGCTGTTCTGGTCAGCCGTAAACTGGAGCCCTGTGCTGTCTTGGTATAATGCAGCCCTGCAGCAACATGATCGCTGTTTTACAGCTCTGTGGGACATTGTGCTTTGGATCCACTATATCCAGAATGAGTATTGATTCATAAAAAGGGTCACGTCGAGTAATCCACCTTTGAACTGTTCCATTCGCTCATGTCGGTCTCAAATGATACTAAAAGTTACAGTGAGGGTAGGCTGTGTGTGAAAAGTGACTTTCCGTTCATGCAGCGAGAGCTCCTGACATTGGACAGTGTATACTGATTAGGTTTTGGCTGTTATGTTCCTTGAAGTTATTGGTTAGAGTCCATTATGACATAGTTTTTTTCTGTGTGTGTGTGTATATTGTTATTGTGTTGGAGCTTAAAGGCTTTTCTTATATTTTGTTGAATGAATTTTTCAGGTTTTGGTTTCTGCACCCTGAGCAACAAAACAATTTTAAAATGACGTTTTTAAGT
>JAQFJB010000011.1:11596998-11607906 GCA_029874875.1 Naso minor | reverse complement strand
CCCCCTTTAGCCAATTGGCATAAACACAAACACACACCTTACAACACGCACACACACACACACACACACACACACACACACACACACTTTACCTCCACATCAAATTTCAGCCTCCTGAGGTGAAAACTGGCCATTAGAGTGGAGAATTTCTGTGGACTGACTGACAGAGCGACCTAGAGAGCTGCTGGTTGCAGCAAAAAAGCAGCAGAAAACAAAATCAAAACAACTGCAAACACATGGTCAATACACGGGCTATACTTGAAATGTTATTTTAGTTCACATGGTTGCAGTGTCCAATCAATTTTTTCCATCTATTATCAGCTACATCCCAAAGACATTTTGTATGTTAGCTTATGAGTTTTGTGTGGACTTGCTGCTGAATCTCAAAGATCAAAGCATCTCCACTCCTCATAATTGACCTCCACAAAAATAATTCAGTCTTGGATAAAGAGAAATATTACTGTGTGACTCAGTGGTCCTCTTTTTGCTGGTTTTACAGATTAAATGTTGTTAATATTAGACGAATAACTTCTGTTGACTTCTGAGTATCATTTTTTCAAATTAAAAGTCCTGTTTTATACAAAATAACAGAGGAGATACAGTTGCAAAGGGATTTCATAGAAAAGCAGACAAGTGTCTTGTGGTCGTGCACAGGACTTCAACTGTACTGTGTTCTGCAGAGGTTTTAGCCTCTGCAGAACACAGTATGGTTACTGCTCCTTAGTCATTTTCATATCTCTCTGACTGTTATCAGCTTCCAAAACGCTGATGCTCCTCTGCCGCTCACGCTATGTAACTCTGAGGTTGTTCTCTGTCTCATAGACTGGACGTATAGACAAGGTCTACCCTACAGTATGTGGTCACACGGGACCGGTGTTGGACATCGACTGGTGTCCTCATAATGACCTGGTCATCGCCAGCGGCTCGGAGGACTGCACGGTCATGGTAAGGACACGCTTCATCACCAGACAGAATCACGAGCCTTGAGTTTCTTTTGAGAACAGAATAGTGACTATGAGTGCTTCTAAAGGCAGTGACAGTTTAGCCTAATTTTACATTTTATCTAGAACGTGCTGTTTTTTTACACTGCAATTAGTGGCAGTGTAAAAATCTAAATTCCTAGAGAGTTTGCAAGTTTTGTGAATCAGCTCTTGAATAATTTTGGAAGTATCTGATGGAAGTGGCAATCCATAATTTACTTAAAATGACCTTGTTAGGGTGAAATGTGGCACCCTTTTGGAGCTTATGCTGTTAAATGTTTGTTGAATTTGTTGTATTTTCAGTATAACTTCTTTAGATATTTGTGAGCACGTCTTTCAGTGAAGAGTGGGTAAAGGTCCTTTTATAACTTAATTGCTATTGGCTCCCTGACAAAGCATCTCTGTCTGGGTTTGGTTGTATCATCAGCTTTAATTCCTCCTTCTGTTTTGTAATGATATTAGTCAACAGATTTCCTCCATGTCGCTCCTAGTTTCTGTTTCTGGTGTGTTAATGTTTTTTTCTCTGGTTCAGGTTTGGCAGATCCCTGAGAACGGGCTGGAGAACCCCCTCTCAGAGCCTGTGGTCGTGTTAGAGGGCCACTCTAAGAGGGTCGGCATCGTGTCCTGGCATCCCACCGCTCGCAACGTCCTCCTCAGCGCAGGTAATCTTTGACTGAGGTCTGTTAACCTCTAATTGTCTTTCCCATTTGTCCACTGTGCACAGCTGAACTCCAAATCTGACCAGTTATCTCACAGATCGCCTCTTGGTGTGACGTGAAGTGCTTAAAATAAACCTGGACACAGAGGTGTGCGTAGTCACGCTGTGCTGCATGTGTCCATTTTAGGGTGCGACAACCAGATCGTCATTTGGAACGTGGGTACAGGAGAGGCCATGATCAACCTGGAGGACATGCACCCCGATGTCATCTTTAGCGTCAGCTGGAGCCGCAACGGCAGCCTACTGTGCACCGCCTGCAAGGACAAGAAGGTCCGCGTCATCGACCCCCGTAAAAAAAAGATTGTTGCGGTAAGTTGAAGCAGCGTGGGGGATTTGGAGCTGGGATGCTTTTTGCGTCAAGTAATCCTTCCTAGAATCACCCACCAAAGCCTGCAGTCATAACAGTCCAGTCTGACGAGCGTGTTTCTGCTTTTCAGGAGAAGGACAAAGCTCACGAGGGAGCCCGACCAATGAGAGCCATCTTTCTAGCAGACGGGAACATTTTCACTACCGGATTTAGCCGCATGAGCGAGCGCCAGCTAGCTTTGTGGAAAACTGTACGTCACCAGAGTGGACCTCATTCAACCCCTCACACACTGACACTTCACATATACAGTGCACCGCTGTTTACATGACACCAGACATTCATAAAGCTTCCTGCCTATGACTGAAGTCCAAACATTGTTATTTCTGTCAGTTTTTCTGTGATGCCTGAATGTAAAAAAAGGCAAATTTTCATTCCATCTTTGCACACTGAGGCTGTACCACCTCAGCTCCAGTTGGGGGCATTAACGTGGTCATCTCACTTCTCTGAATCTAATTAACGGGAGTCTTTTTTCTGTGTGGACAGAATAATATTTGTCCTTGTTTATTATTGGCTATAAGTGTGATGGTTGTTCATGTATTGAGCACAGGAGCAACTAAACACACACACACACACAGATAATTGGACTGAAATCATTGGCAATGCATGATCCAACTCGTGATATTTACTCAAATACTGAGTTTTGTGTCTCCAGGACAACATGGATGAGCCGATATGTGTTCAAGAGATGGACTCCAGTAACGGAGTTCTGCTGCCTTTCTACGACCCCGACACCAATGTAGTCTACCTGTGTGGAAAGGTGAGCGGCCTTTTTAAAAGGCTTTTGTTTCCCCTTTTACTCATTTTTTGACGAACGAACTAACTTCGAGCGGCAACTTATCATGTGTCCTCAGGGTGACAGCAGCATTCGGTACTTCGAGATCACCGATGAGGCGCCGTTTGTTCACTACCTCAACACCTTTTCCACCAAGGAGCCCCAGAGAGGAATGGGATACATGCCCAAACGAGGCCTGGATGTCAACAAATGTGAAATCGCAAGGTAGGGCTGCAGAAATGATTTTTTGTTTGTTTGTTTCAGCTTTTGTTCAGTTCGCTTTTGCGATAGTGGAATGAGGAGCTAGAGCTACAATACATAATTATTTTGTCATTTGGGTGAAATCTAAAAAAATTTATACCTGAATTTCACGTCTCCACATACCCAAAGGTTTCCGTAAAAGGAAATAACTAGTGAGTTTTGTTTTTTGTTTTGTTTTGTTTTTTAATTAATTGATCTACGTCTTCTTTTCTTTTTCCAGTAAATTTTTGGGTCTGTGAAATTCAGGAAATGGTTAAAAATGCGCATTACAGTTTCTCAAATCCCAGTTATCATGTTTAAATGTCTTGTTTTTTCAATTGGAAAACCCAAAGATATTTTTAGATTGGTATAGAGAATTATGAAAACAAGCAAATATGAGCAATGTAGAAATATGAGCATTTGGGGTATTTTTTGCTTTAAAAAAGTGAAAGTTATTAAATTGTCATCAAAATTAATGTTTCTGACAGTTGTCTAATTGATTATTTTAGCTTTAGACACACCCCCCCCCCCCCGTAGTTTACTGCAAACAAGTTCCATTTACTGTAATAGAAGAGAAAATCAGGAAAAAGCAGAAAGCTGATGGTTTTTAACAGAACTCATCAAAGCAAGAAGAACAACAATAAATGGTTAGTTTTTACAATCTGGTCTTTGTGTGGTTTTTTAAAATATTTAAAAGAAATGATCAAACCCATAAGCTTTACTAGTCTATAAATTTCTCTTTCTGATGAAAATTTAAGTGGAAGTTCAAATACTCTTTCTGTTTTCATGTTTTACATTTCATTGTGTGTGATCTGTATCATTTGAATCCTCTGAAGGTTTTACAAACTGCACGAGAGAAAATGTGAACCAATCATCATGACAGTCCCACGTAAGGTAAGTCTGTGCTCCTATCAAGACGTAAATATGCTGTTTCCATGCTGCTTTATAGACGTCCTTTCTGCTTTTTACACTGTCCTCCTCTCCTGACGATATCTCCCATGTCCCCTCCACCCGTCCAGTCGGATCTGTTCCAGGACGACCTGTATCCCGACACGGCCGGCCCCGATCCTGCCCTGGAGGCGGAGGAGTGGTTCGCCGGAAAGAACGGAGGCCCCATCCTGATCTCGCTCAAAGACGGCTACGTCTCCACGAAGAACCGGGATCTGAAAGTGGTCAAGACCAACGTGCTGGAGACCAAACCAGCCACGAAGGCAGAAACCATCTCAACTGTCCAGAAGCATGCTTCTCCACAGCCCTCAGTAGTAAGTTTGAATGTTTAATCTTTTCAAACTTGCCAACGTTTGTGCTCAAAATCATGATTTTATTTCGAGGTGTTTTCACTTTTCTTACTATAAAGGCCAAGTTTTAAAACATATCATCGTGACTGTTCCCTAAGAGAAAATGCTGCACTTTTTAATCTCCAACAGGACATTTTTTTGCTGACATTAGGACTACTCACAGTAATTATTATGGTTGGAACAATTCACAAAAGCTATGGATCAGCACATATTTTGGTATTTAGGTCATAATTCAGTGGAGCAGACTGCAGCGGGGCCTGTAAAGTCTGCTCCTTCAGCTGAGAAATAAAGTAGATCAGATAAAGTAGTTACCTCTAGCTCTCCTCTGTACGCAGCCTCTAAAGAGTCACATGAGAGTCAGAAACAACTTGGTTGAAATAACTCTTTCCGTTTTTCACCAGAAAATGGAAGATAAACTGGAAGAGGTACTCCGAGAGTTCAAGTCACTCAGGGACCGCGTCATCCTCCAAGACCGTCGGATCGCCAGACTGGAAGAGCAGGTCGCCAAGGTGGCCATGTGAAGACGCGGGCCCCCTTCCCAGGACCGTCTGTCACTTCGGAGAGAACCAAACGGACGGAGTCAGCCACGGCCAAATTCTCACAAGATTCGGTTTCATTGTGCTTAGCGTCGTCGTCCCTGCGACGAGACTGGGCCGACATTCCAAGACGAACTTTTATTTTTTCCTCATCAAGTTTCACACTCCGCCCCGACACACACAGAGAAAAGGAAAAACTCTTGCAGATCATATACACAATAAAAGAAAAAGACATTTTTGTTGAAGGAAAAAGTCTTAACTTTTTTGTTTGTTTTTTCAAATTTGTGGTAAAACATTCTCATGTGGCGTTTGTACTTCTCAGAAAAACTGTATGTAGCATCAGTATTTCCATTGTTACTTTTTGTGTTGCCAAATATGAATTGTGTGCGCTTTAATGCACTGCTTTTACATTTTATTTTCTCTCCTCTTGTACATTCCAGTCACAACCTGTTAGATAAATTTTAGTCAAGCTGGATTTTTTTAAAACAATAGCTGTTGAACTTTTTTTCCACCCACCCGCTCATCGATAACCATCAGATTTATGAATGTGGAAGAATTTCCTGAATTCTTCTTATTGTTCCTGTTCTTCTGGGCTCGAAATTTATCATTGGGTTTTATTGGGGGTGGGTGGGAAGGGGGGTGTTGCATTTCTCTGGTGTAAATGTTGTGCAAATGTAGTGGTGCCTCTTGTCACTGTTTAGGGTCAAAAGTCGCCCTCTCCAGTGCATATTTGGTGTTGCAAAGGGACCACTCACCCAGCTTGTGTTTCACTGAACCCCCTGACAAACAGTTCTGTGCACATAATAAAGATTTTACACATGAAAATGCCTTTTTTTTTGTCCTTTCTTGATATTTTTCCAGGCTTTGCTCAATCTCTCTCCCTGCAGATTGAGCGTAGAGCTCATTTACAGAGACACATCTGGATTTGAAATGTCAGCCGTGAAGAAAAACTTCAAAGTTTAATTTCTCATGCTGCAGAATCTGCTGACGTACCGTTTCTCTGAGGAGATTTTATCACTGAGCATGTGGTGCCAAGAGAGAGATTTGATGACTGCCAAACAGTGTTGGAATGCACCAAAGCACGGTTACTTAAATATTGTACCAAAGTACAATTTAGAGGTGCTTTAGGCAAGGTAAGTTTATTTATATAGTGCCATTTAGACACAAAGTAATTCAAAGTGCTTTACAGAGGCATAGAAACATTAAAAATGAAACAAAGAAAACATTAAGAAAGCATGCATTTATAATGCATTATGAACATAGTTATTATGCATTATAATGCACCTACAGTGCGATATAATCGTAGTTATAAGCAGGGTTAGGGTTAACCATAACCATAACTACATATTATGCATTTTAAGTGTGTTCACGATGTGTCATAATGTGTTATATTTGTTCATAATGATGTTATAATGTATTATAGACAGGCTTCATACACAGTGTCACCAAATGTTTGGTAGAAATTGTGTTTAAAAGACAAAAAAAAAAAAACTGAAGTGACAAAATAGTTCACTGTTCATTAGAAGAAACTTAATGTAAAATTATTAAATGGAAAGCAAGAAAAGAGCCAAAATAACTATGGATTAAAATGAACTTTGCATCTAAATTATTGAACAGCCACAGTCAACAATAAAACAGTATTTCCATTTTCTTGTCATATATTAAAAAAAAATTTACTTTTTGTTCCAACGTCCTCTACATTTATTCGATCGCTGTAGTTACTGGTGATTTTGCAGTTTTTGTGAGGGGGGTGTTACAGTCTAATCCCACGACTAATTAGTATTTACATTGTGGCTGGATCTACTTACGTGATTAATTTTCTAATCTATAAAACACAGGAAAAAAACCTGTGCCTGTCACAGCTGATGTTTTCAAACAGCTAACAGGACCAAAACTTAAAAATATTCATGTTTTATTAAACCGGCACATTGTAGTCACAGTTGAACTGGAATTAGTGAATTTGAGGAAAGTTCACTCTCAAATAGACATAAGTGATGAATTAATTATCAATTAATCAGTCAGTGGACTAATGGTTTCCGCTCCAGTTCAAATGTGCACCAAAGCCCAAGAACTTCCTCGATTAGCTGTTTTTTTCTCTTCCTGCCTGGTGGTGGTGCTCAAGCTGCAATCTCAAGGTCAGGAAACTGTTGCTCAGGTTACAGTAAACGGTAAATCAGTATTTGAATATGTTGATTGAAATTCCTCTCTTACATTTTTAGATTGTATTTGCTTTATTATGAAATACGTGATTTACAAAACCCATACAAATGTACTTCAGGTGCTCATTTTCGTAGTAAAAGTTCTCATGGCATGACCTCTGTGACTTCAACAGAAGCTGTGTTTTTGTATCACATGCACCAGAATTACTTTAATTAAAAGACTTTGCCTCAGATCAGTACGTGAAGATGGACTGGAGCAGCAGCTGTCCTGCTGGTGTCATAGCCATTTGAGAACATGTTTTTGAGTAAATACTGTTTAAAAAAAAAAACCTGTTTGTCAGTGTATGCGTCAGTCGGGGCCCAGTCACGACAGTTTGTGTGTTTTTTCACAGCATAGCAACGTTCAAAACACAAACAGACTGCATCTTCACGTCAATTTTCTCATTTTCTAAACTTCGACCGTTTTTTATAACCATATCTCAGTATGACTCAGTAGCTCAGGAAGTGACATGTATAATTTCCACACAAAAAGACCATTTCAGTTTCCTCACAGGGTGCAAATGAAGCAGTACAAGCGTCGCATCTTCACAGCCAGGACACCAAAGCAGGCATCAAACTGCCACGCTTTGAATCCATTCCTTCCATGGACTGCCTGATTGATTACATGGATTTTTAGCTAACTTTATTTGTCTCTGCGTGTGTTGTCTTCGTGTAGCTGATCTTCTCTGGTTTGCTACCAGCACATGGCACTTCTCGAGTGAGCTGCTTACTACCCACATGCCACATATCTTTGAATCTGTGTGATCAGAAGTGGGTATGAGAGAAACATCTGCATACAGAACTGAGCACTTCCTGCTACTTTCACATCAGGACATGCAGACCGTACGTGTTCCGCACAGCAGCTCCTGAGCTGTCCATCAGTGAGGTAAGACACATCTTCTTATCAGTAGACAGAAGGTCATAAAATATAGTTGCTAGGCCCAATGTGAGGCAGCTAAAAGAGGCATCTAATTAATGTTACTTCCTTGTTGGTACAACTAAAACTGTGGGTCTCTAAGGGAAGTGTCTGTCTGTATCTGACTTTTCTGAAAATGCTAAAAAAAAAGTGCCGGTTTTCTGAGAAAAGTGTGAATGTTTCTCGTTTCTCCTCTGAAGCAGTGCTGCAGTGAGCACATCAGATGTTCTCCCAGAGAGGCTGAAATGAGCTGAACTCAACTTTTAACTGATTTTTATGCTCGCATCCATCACCTCCGCACGAGTAAGGTAAGACACTGACAGGCGTCTCTGAGGACGCATTTCAAATCTTTGTTCTGGTTAAATGTTGCTGCTTTAGAGATCTACTGTTTCCGTTCATGTTATAGTGTAGTTTGCTTCCTGCTGTCTAAAATGTGATTTACTATCGGGATGTTTGTTAAAAAGGAAGTTGATTTATCTGCGTTGTTTACTTCCTACCTAACTTTGAATCCTTTGCTGCAGTTTTAACCTCTCTCGTATAGAAAAACACGATAAATGTGGATTCCGCATGTAAAGACGGTCCTTTAAGGAGGTTTTTTTTACTCAAAAACACAGTAGTTCTGTTTTTTTTCCTGTTAAAATTGAGCAACGGGTGTGGTGAAAGACGCATGACCGTTTCATCATAAGACGCCTCTAGCAGACGCATGACACATTGATTTTTCCCCACATGTGTGTCTTTTTTCCACAACATCTGCAGCAGTTTAATAGCTTAAACTGCAGCCTTTAAAATTGAATCTATTTGTCATTTCAGGCCTTTTGAACAACAATGTTGCAACTCAGCATGAAGTGTCTGGCTCTGGTATGGGGAATATCTGTTTTGTTTGCAACAGAGTCCATGAGCGCTTCTGTCACCGAGCCGACTGCTGAGCCCGACAAGACAACAAAGGAGCCGATCAGCGCACATGTGGCTCATAATGGAACAGAGACGCAGCCTGCAGCCTCGCATCCAACTCACGACCCTGCAGAAGTTAGTGTTTCTGCAACTGCAGCAGCTGCGGAGGTGCATGTTTCAACCACAGTGAAAATGGAGCACACGACTACTTTGGTTGCTATGAGCACCACAGCAACAGGAGAAGCCAAAACTTCCCATATTATGACAATCTCAGATACAGCAGAACCAACAGAGTCACACACCACTGTGATTGGCACAACTTCTTCTACTCCAACAACCTCTGCAGCGGAGACAGAGGAGAGTGTATCCACCGCTCAGCCTGACGTTGCATCCAGCATCTTTAGCAGCTCCACTCCTGCTCATGCTACTCAGGCTTCAGTCTCCAGCAGCCGCTCACCTTCTTCTACATCCATAACGACAGCAAGGCCCACCTCTGGGGCAGCAACCATGTCTGAGTCCATTTCTACATCTGAGCCACTTAAGACATCCACCAGCAGCGCTGAGCTCTCACACACGCCTCAGCCAGTTTCTGTGACGAAAACCCACAACGCCACATCAGAGTTTCCTGACACAGCCGGTTCAAGCTCGACCACTGAGACTCCTACTGTCTCGTTCTCTACCAATTCTGCCACCAACGCCATTACAAACGCCTCCACCAGTTCTGCAGGAATCTACATCGCCCGTGAACCCAAGAGGTCGCTGATTCCAAGTGCCAAAGCAACTACAGCAGCACCCAGTGAAGCCCCCGCCACAACAAGCACTGAGGTCCAACCCTGCTCCACCCGCGGCATCGTGAAGCACTGCCTCATCACCATCGCCTCCCTGGCTGCGTTGGCCACCATCTTCATGGTTTCTACTGTCATCCTCTGCACAAAGCTGTCAGCCAGAAAGTACAAGCTGAAGAAACCTCAGCAGACCACAGAGATGATGTGCATCTCAGCCCTGCTGCCTGAAACGAGTTACACCTACAGGAGACAACGCAACCCAGTGACCAACGGCGTCCTGGTGATCCATGGCGGGGGAGACAGCGATGAGGATGGAGGGGATAACGTCACCCTCAGCAGCTTTCTTCCAGAAAATGAACGTTACGTTTAGATGCAATTATGATTATTAGAAGTGTCACATATGTGCCTTCATCAGACCTCAGATTGGACTGATCTGTCTGATGTCAGTGAGGTGGAAACAGTTGCTGTTTGAATAAACCCAGACTTCCTCTTTGATATCGGTGGTTTGGCCTCTCGTCACGCCTATTGCTGTGGAGGAAGAGACAGAAACCACACACACACACACGTACACAAACACTTACTGTCTCATTTGGTGAGAGTAAAGACTTTGCATAATTTTACACATGCCCTCCTCCAGAGACTTAAATCCTGGATGGGGAGGGTGATCAAAGATTTCTTTTTCGGAAAACATCCTGCGCTGAGCCCTGATGGTGTTTCACTTAGCGACGGGAGGCAGGAAGTCTTTTTTTGTCAAGGGATTACCGCTCTTCACGGACTCTCTACAGTTTACAGGGTCATTCTGGTGGCAGTGAGGCTTCACTGCACGAACCTGTAATCTGAAAGATGGTAAACTTTATGTCACTTAGTTTATGTGGTGTTTGTACAGAGATAAAGTGTCTGTGTTGTAATAACTTATTGAACAAGTGTGTTTTTTTTCAAAGGTTGGTACTTTATCTTTCAGGTCTATTATTTCCTTATTATTTCTGGAAAGAATTATGTGATTTGGTACAAAATTTAAGCAAAATTAGAGGCAAAGTTAAGAGATTTTGATCCTAATTTCCCTTTTAATAATCAGTTTAGTGAGTCATGTTCAGTTTAAAAGCATTTGTCCATTTCCAGAGTGATTTCTTCTAAAGAACTTTGTCATTTAAACCCAAGACATGATCTGTTCTCATTCTAGCGTAGCATTTATTTGGAGTTCATCATT
>JAQFJB010000011.1:11472633-11488268 GCA_029874875.1 Naso minor | reverse complement strand
CCGATCTAAGGTTTGTTTTTTTTTTCTTCACAGGTGGATCAAGTCGACTGGGTGGACAACATGTGGCCTCCTGACCTGAAACACAGCCAAACAGAAGCCACCAATGTAATCTCAGAGATGAAGTACCCTAAAGTGCAAAGGTGGGATTTTGCTCAGCTGAGTGTCTGTTTTTATTAAACAAACTCTAAATCAGAATGTATGTCTGAATAGGAGTTTAAAAGAAAAAAAAGTAGAACATTTGTTTTGTGGTGATCACATACAGGCCCCCTTGGATGCTCCAGGCGCATTAATTCCATTTTATTAAAGGCTCTTTGCATGAATGGAGCATGATCTTAATTAAAAAAAATCATGAAGTGCAAGTTTCTTTTAGAAGTGACTGACACTGTTGGATTTATGCAAACCTTACATCCTTTTTTCTATCTATATTTACCTGCATTTCACCTGTTCAACAAGCCCTTCACAACATGCAATATACTGTCGAAACACTTTGAGAAAATTGCTGCTTCCTCGGCAATAAATACAATTTCCCCTCCTATCTGACTCCCTCATGTATCGCTCCATCATTGCAGAGCGCTGCATACCGTCGCTGTTATCCATCTCCTGTAAGTGCTCTTGATTGTTGCTAGGCAGCAGAGTTTTCCCCGGCAGAGGATGGTTTTATAACAGCCGTACACTGACTGCACAGACACCTCTCAGCCAATGAGCAGTCAGTGTTTGTACACAGCACCAGAGTCCTTTTAACCTCAGTTGCCTGCTAACCCCACTTTCCTTCTTCGTTTTTGGTTTTCTGTTGAGTTGCAGATATTATTTTAATGATATTTTGAAGAAAATACTCAGTTAGTAGAGTGCTGGTTGTAGGGGTTGGGTTGTACATAATGGAATAAATAGAAATTAGAATTCTTTTGGGATCTGAGCCGATACTGACAGCAATCATTTCCATTTCAGTTTCACCATGAGTGACTAGCTTAGTTTGCAAGTGTCTTCCTTTACGGATTACTGACAGTTACTGGAAAAACACATTGTTGTTACTTAGAATTTAAAGAAAAACAAACAAACAAAAAACAAAACTTTTTTCTTTTTCTTTTTTTTTCCTTTATTTTCTTTATTTTTTGTTTTTGTATTTTTTTTTAACAGTTTTTTTTTTCAAACTTTCAAAGGCTAAATAATTTAGAATTTGCCAAACGGTCGATACTTATTGCTTTTCAAATGGGAAGATTTGCTGCTTTTCTGTGTCTCATGTGGTTATAAACAGAATACCATTGAGTTCTTGACTGTTGGTGAGAACAAGTAATCAATGTGACAATGTAGTTTTGGGCTGTGGGAAATTGTTAGACACAGTTGCTTTGTTTTTTTTTAACCATTTTCTGACCAATCGCTTGAGGATGAAAAAGAAATCATCAGGTTAATTGATTCTAAACTATCTGTCTTTTGCATTGACCTGTAATAACCTTAGGACCTCTGGTAATTTGTTGCAGTTGTGAAGGTCATCTGGGATTTTATCCTTTGTGAATATGCCGAGTCATGATTTGTAAAGTGAAATTCCATTTCAAATTACCTGGCATATCTAGCCAAGTTTTTTTTTTTTTTTAAAATTCTCCCACCTTTTTTCTTCTTCTTTCCCATTTGAGAATTATGAAGGCTGCGTTAGCAGTTATAAATGAAAGTTTAAACAGGTTTTTTGGTGCAAATTCAGAAGGCTCACTCTGTTGTTCTGGAAGCTAAAGTTATGCAGAGCCTTGACATCATATCCTGGTGAGCAAGTTGGTAAATTCAAGGTGAATACAGACTTTCCTAATCATTTATCAATTTGCAGTCAAAGTCATTTACTGTCCCAGCTGTGGTCACATTCATAGCTCAGTAAAGTTTATACATAACCATAGCAGCTGTAATATTGAGGATGTTTTAAAACCGAAAACTCATTCCGTTAGCGGTCAGTAATTGTCAGTTATTTCCAAAACCTTCTGAGCAGTAGTTGTGTGTCTGACTGAGATGTAATGTACAGAAAACTTGTTCTCAGTAGCTGCAGCTTGCGAGCCAACCCACATACAGCAGAAGCAGCAGAGCTACCTCCACATCTGAACTGATTCCTCTCGACATTTGCTGATAGATCATTGAAATGTTGGCTGCAGCCGACCTGCGAACTCGCTCTCACTCGTTTCAAGTAACTGTCACATCATCTCTGTGGGAGGCAAAGCACAATCCTGTTTATTGATTTCCTTGTTAATGTGGTTTTTTTTTTCCCATGTACACCTTGTTGGTTTGATATTTTCAGATAAATAGAGAGGCTCCAATCTGGCTAAATTGCTGAATCATTAATGTCTCAGAGTGCTAATCACCTCTCAATTAAATTCCAGAGGAGATGCGTCCTGGTGTGAATAATTTTCATTGCTGCAGTGCTGTTGTGAGGGATTTCCAGTGGTGTTTTCTGTTGGCAGCTGTTTTGTTTTTAGCCAAACAATTGAGACTGCCGCTGCCTCATATTGTATTTGTGTTATACTCGTGCATCCTCTCTATCCACTCATCCACGGTGTGGTTCTTTTTTGGCTGTAGGTATTGTCTTATGAGTGTAAAGGGCTGCTACACAGACTTCCATATCGATTTCGGGGGAACTTCAGTTTGGTATCACGTATTCAAAGGACGGAAAGTAAGTCTCCCCCTTCCTTCTTATAGCATTCCCAATCTATTGTGCCACAGATCTTTATTTATTAGTGTTTCTTTCATTGAAGCTCAAGGGGAAAAATTAAGAAAATGCATGTCTGGTAATATTTCTAAAAAAAACCCAAGTGTCAGAGTTGATAATATTTCACCTAACCTTGCCTCGAGCGAACAGTATAACCTCCGAATAAAAAACCTCTGCTTCTCCTCAGGTGTTTTGGCTCGTGCCTCCAACGCCTCATAACCTTGCCCTTTATGAGGACTGGGTCCTGTCAGGCAAGCAGAGTGATATCTTCCTGGGCGACCGGGCTGATGGATGCCAGCGAGTGGAGCTTAAGCAAGGATACACCTTCTTCATCCCATCTGGTGTGTTGGCATGGTTGTTTTAAAGTAACCAGCAGGAGAAAGATTAGCTGCCACTTCACTGAACAGCAATGCCAAGCTTTGCTCGACTTTTATACAGTTCATTCAGCTACGCAAGCTTGAATGTATCCCCTTTATGTTCCCTTATCTCTTTTACTCTTTGTAATTAAGGGTGGATTCATGCTGTCTACACTCCCGAGGACACGCTGGTGTTTGGAGGCAACATTCTGCACAGCTTCAACATTCCTATGCAGCTCACCATCCACGAGATAGAGAACAGAACTAAGGTAGGAGTCTTGCTGTGTTTTCCAATGTGTGGCTGAACTCTCGACCTGCATTGCAACACAGTAAACTCTACCTGGGGTAAATTAATCTCGTGGAGAACCAGGGGAAGGTGAAGAGTTCATCTGCAAGAGGCAGGACAAAGAGAGATGCCGTGAAGGAGCATAAAAATAAGGGAAAAGAGTCAAAGGGCAAAATATTTGTGATATAAATGTACGACGCTATTATATAAATGGGAACAGATAGAAATGAAGACGTCAGGAGCAATATTTATTTGTGTGTAGTAAGATGTTGGCAGCTTGAGAAAGAAGCATTCCTGGACTCTGGGCTCCTTATTACAAAACACTTGTATTTTTACTTATCGCCAAAATACAACCCAAGTATAAAATATGTATGACCCGTTTTTTTTCTCGTAGGAGTTTATGGATCCTGTCTCCCGCTTTATTTGTGTAGCACGCTGGCTTATTCGTGGCTGTTCTCAAAGCTGCATTATTCAAAAAAGATAATACGTACTGTAATCGCATCTCGAGGAAGTTAAGCCTCCCTGTTGAGATTTCGGCTTGTTCCTGCAGAAGTGTGCGTGTTTGTTTGTGCGCAGGAGGGGAGAGTGTCTGGAGTGAGAGTGCACAACATATTGCAAGGAGTAATAATCTCTTAACCTTGTCAGCTCTTTGTGCTTTGGGTGCTGTCAGCGATACAGGCACAGACAGAACTCGGCTTACATGCGCATGGGGAGGAAGTACAGAAATGTAGATATGTTTTCCCCTTTAATTAGGAAAACCGGAGCTTTTGATTACATGACCTTTATTAAAGCAACAGTAACCAAATAACCAGAGTGCATGTGAATATGAGGTGCTGTTCAAGGTTACACTGATGCCGTTTTTCCCCCGTTTTCAGGTTCATTCAAAGTTCCGTTTCCCCTTCTACTATGAGATATGCTGGTACGTCCTGGAGAGGTACCTGCACTGTCTGACCAAACGCTCCTACCTGTCTCAGGAGATCCGCAAAGAGTCTGTAGCAGCGGGTGAGTGCAGTTAAGACAGGCATCTGCTTTGTAATATGTCTCGCGTGTCCCTGGATACTGTTTAAAAATCTCACTCTGCAGTTGTAATTAGCTCTCTGAAGTTATTAAATCTCTAATTCAGTGTATTAATAAAACAGCTTTCTGCTCTTTTCCACTGGTTCACTGTATTCTAAGAGGAACTACAGCAACATTTTAGATACATACTTTTATTTCTAAGACTTGGATCGTCTATTTCTGTTTGAGCACCTTGTGGCCAGAGCTGCGTTTCACTTTTGAAGTCTTTAAGATTAGATTTGAGGGAGTGATGTAAGGACCATAGAGGTGTCTTTGCCCACCTGTAGAGGAAAAAATAGACAGATTTATCTTTGGTGTTGTTTGATCATACAAGTCGTTCTTTGCCCTCGCTAAAAATATTATTTCTGCAGGTCATGGTTTTCTTCCAATACAAAGAAAAATGCAGTGTGGACAGACATGCTATGTCATTTGATAGCTGATTTCTCTTTTTTTCTCCACTCAGACAATGACACTAAGGTAAACATAGAGAGCCCCTCCTCTGATTCGAGGAGCCAGGACATGAACGAGGACTCGTGTGAGACTCACGTCAGGGACGACCAGGGCGACAGAGCGGAGAAAGTTGCCCAGGATGGCCCCTGCTCTCCTGACAACCGGCGGGGCCAACACCTCAAAGCTGTTCTCTCCATTGACTCTGAAGACAGCTGCAATCCCGGTTCCACCTCTCTAGATTTCCCCCAAACCCCCTCCGACTCTCCAGCCTCGGAGTCTCCGAGTAAATGGACGCATTTGACGGAGTTTGAACTGAGCGGACTCAGGACGCTGGTGGAGAAGCTGGAGTCGCTCCCTGAAAATAAGAAATGCGTTCCGGTGGGAATCGAGAACCCGCAAGCCCTGCTGGAGGACATGAAGGTAAGAAAGAAGAAGACAATAGAGTAAGGAGCAGGCAAACACACACAAACACACCCACACACACTGTATATGCCATTCAATAGACATGACAGGTCCTCTTTTTCACTGTGTCTTCTCTATGATTGTCTAGGTTGTCTTGAAAGAACATGCCGATGACGACCCTAAATTAGCGATCAGTGGGGTTCCTGTGGTGTACTGGCCAAAGAAAATTCTAAAGGTAAGAATATTTCTACTGAATAAAAGAATTTCTTACTGCTTTTACACCAAACATTGTTCTTTATCTTCATTTGGGGCTTTTGAACAGATAAAAGACACTTTTCTCACCCTTGACTTTAAGTTGATTACTTAATACAATATAAAAATCGATGTTATTATTATATAAAATAAATGAAAACAAATTATTGAGTCTTAATCCACTTGATGCTTGACTTTTTTTAAAATATAAATTTTACTTTTATGGATCTGTATTGAAAAGATGGTCTTTGTAGTCCAGTGCTAGAATGCAGTTTAAGGTTTTAAAGGTGTTACAGTGAGTGAGTGGTGATGATGCAGCCACAGTCTGCTGGTTACTCTGGTTAGTCATGATGTAAAACCAGTATGAAACAATACTTTAATGTCCTGCTGTAGAAAAAACAGGTACAAGGATGTTATACAGTTATATATGATTATAAAGCTTTTGTAAAATGCACGTGGAGTTTAACTCGTTGAGTGACTCATGGAGTCATTCTGTTACCTCCGTCTCAAGGACTCACCTAAGGAGGTCATGTATAGGCTTTGGCTGATATTAAATATTATTGAAACTGCAGTATTTGCCGCCATTTGTGATATTTTCCATAATATCAAGTATCAAGCAGCTGTTACGGCATTTTCAGGCTTTTATTTTGAAAAGAGAATGCGGAGGTAACGGGTGTCGCTATCTGACGAGTTGGAGGGGTTTTTACAAGCGAATTGGCGTGATGTAGGCATGCGTGAAGCGCTTTAATATTCAAACACGGAGGACTTAGTTCGAAGAAGAAAGTCAACTTGCCGGTTTTGCAGTTGATAATATAATCTATTGCAATATTTGTGTGGGACAGTATCGTGATATTACATTTTGGATATTGCCAGAGCGTACTGGACGACGTGTGGGGATGATGCCCCTTCGTATAGCATGAGGAAAAAGTGAGATGCTGAATTAAAACATAACAAAAAGAGGTGACTGCAGGATGGCTTATTTTCTCAGACGGTGCTGATTTGTAAAAATATTCACTTCAAACTTTCTGCATTATCAGAGTTGAACCGAGTGCTTCGCTTTTTCCTTCAGTGTCCTCACGTCCGTGTCAGTCTCTCTGTGCTTCCTTGCACTAGAGGTTTTTTAAACATATTTTTGCTTTTTCCGCACACGCGCTTCTACATACTGTTTGCTGCCATTAACGCACTTATTTTCTCACACAGATGCAGATCACATAAAACACTGTTTATCATGAGCAGAAACTATGTGACAGATTTTTCATTGCAGATTTCACACCTCCCTGTTTAAGTGTTTACATGTTTGTGGTAACACTCCAGGCTTAACTCCAGGCTTAAATATGCATCAAATTTTATACAAACGTGTGAATATCAACAAAACTGTACACCGATTGTACTTACGTTTTGCACCTTTTCTCCTCAGAAATTAAGTTTTCCGTAATATTTTTCAGTGATATTTACAGATGCACATTTTGAGCATCAGAATGCTGCTCACAATACGTCTTAAGACAAAATCCAGGTGAAGTTAAGATGCTGTAACATTGTTAAATAGCTGTAAACAGTTGCAGCCTTGTAGTGCAGTTTAAGTTTATATCATTGAGCCTTTAAAATCATAATGCTTGAGCTGAGCAGGAAGCTCTTTGCTGGTCAAAATCATTTGCAGTCATTGGCTGAATGTAAAAACTAATTGCCTCTTCCATTTTCCCTGATTCTTCTTATGAAAGGGTCAAAATACCTGTTAATGAACTGACACACAGATGTGCAGTGTTCACTTTTAAGTGCTCTCTTACATGCATTGCATTATAATGAAAAAATGTGGAGGACTGACTATATGAGGATGGTGTAGAACACATTATGTGTTCAAGTAGATGAATTAAAATGAGGTAAAATCAGTAAATGTCTTCATGAGTGGCCCAAAATGCACTGAGGTAACCAAATATCAGGTTTAATTTTTATATTTTTTTGTTTCTAAATGTATGAAAACAAACGCATGATGTGTGTAACAGGCGGAGAAGCCTCAACAGGAGGTGGGAGGATGGGTTGTGTTGTATATGCATATATGGAGGTGATTTCTGTTGGTTTCACGGACCCTCTGGATCACCCCCACCCGTCCCTCCAAAAGGCCAGCAGCTGCTGGTTGCGGGGCCTCTTTGTGTTTGCCTTTTGTAATGAGATGCCATCTGGCTCTATTGGCTGTGCGGCGCCTGCTCTCCTCTCCCTGTGACAGGCATCATGAATATGACAGCACCCTTCTTGCATTTTCTCTCCTCATTGGATAGAGGCAGACTCCCCCCGGTACATATTCTGATGCACAGCGGCCTCCCATTGGCCCCGTGCCTCCCAGCAGCCCTCCCCTTCTTTGGGGAGCTGATCCATATTAATGAGGCGAGCTCGTCTGTGTTTCCTACATCTGCTTGTGGTATTGTGGAGCTTTGGAGTAGGAGGGGAGGGCTGTAGGCCAGACATCGGCAGCAGGAGTGGAAGAAGGAGGAGACTGCAGCCATGTCAGTTTGCTGTGAGCTGGACGGTGTGTGAAAAACCAGCCATGGCCATGTCGCTGAGCGCTGATGATGAGGACTACGACTCAGACTCTGAGCAGGTTAGCACACTGAAACCCCTGCAGGCAGGCATAGTGAGGCCACCAGAGGAATGCTTGTGCCAGGCAGAGTGGTGTGCAGCATCACAGGACAGCGAGGAAATGGAGCTACCTGGAGAGAAATGCATTGATTCACTCCATATAGTGTGCTTGCTCTTTGATTTTTTTGCCCTCGTGATAATTATTTATTATTTCCGATAGGTCTGTTGTGTACGTGTGCATGTGTAAGTATGTGTTTGTGTGTACATGCCCGTGTGTTTTCGTCAGGTAAAGGCAGCAATAGGAGAAGGCTGTGTTTATATAGCTCAGAGCCTCAGGGCTGCTATTGGCTGTTTCAAAGCAGAGAGGCAGAGGAATATGCAGGAGATGAATCCTTAATGGCTTGATTGTAAAAGCATCATATATGCATATTTGAATATTAGTCACAGTAAGACAGAAAATGTTGTCCTGCCAGTATGAGTAAATGAGAAAGCCGTCTTACGAAAGATTTAAAGAAAAATATTGTTCAGTGTAAAAAGCCGAGAGAACTTAAATGAGACTTGCTTACTGAAATGTGCGAGAAATGTGTTTTTGTTAATTTAAATATTTCTTCCGCTTCACTCCGAGCCACACCCCCTTGCATTATTTCGTTGGCTCCATTTGTTTTTGGTAAACGCAGCCTGCAGACAACTGAGTCTATTTTTTGCCCTTTTGACAAATATGAAAAGACGCACTTTTTTTTTTTTTGTAGTCGTGCAAGAGTACCTGTTTTCAGTATTGCGGTGCAGCTATTTTCCTGATGTCACAGCAAACATGCAACACATGTTGAAAAACGTGCAAGTTGTACCGTGCAGGCTGAGTAATTTGTAGCGCAGCCTGAAAGCCAAACAAGCCGAACAACTTTATTTTACTGCTCATGCAGTGTGTTCTCATTCTCAACATCTCCAAAGCTCTGCAGACAGAGTCGTTGACGTTGTTGCTGTTTTTAAGTCCTCTGCTTCTAAGTAACTGCACAGTAGAGTTAATGTGCACTAAAACATGTTCCCACTTCTTTTTCTGTCACATGTAAAATCTGGACTCTGGGACATTGTGACGAGCATGTGGACTAAACGATTAATAGTGAAAATAATCAGCAGATTGATTGATAATAAAAGTCATTATTAGATGCAGCCCAAATTGATGTCCTGAAATGCTTCTTTCACTCAACCAACAGTCCAAAACCCAAAGACTCTTAATTTATTGCCATAAATGACAAAGAAAAGCAGAAAATTCTGAATTTTATGTCTCTGAAGCCAGCAAATGTTTGACATTTTGGCTGAAAAGTATCTGAAATGATGAGTCTGTTATCAAAGTAGTTGGCAATTAGTTTTCTTCAGGTCGACTCAGTGATTAATTAACTAATTGTTGCAGCTGTGATTGTGTGCTAGAGCAATCCCACGTTTTTAGCCTTTTGACACATGCCACCTCCAAAGCCTAAAGCTAATTCTTCTCATGTATGTTCCTGGATGAAATAAAGACAAGTCAAGAATTTCAGTCAGTAATTTAGGACCATCATAAAAAGGCCTCATGCCCTGCAGTTTAGACACACACCACTGTGTTGTGTGCATTGTCGTTGGAGGCAGCCATCTGATTCTGATGAACAGTATGTCCTGTTGTTCCTGCAGTCTGCGCTCAGCTTGTTCTGTCTTTAATGTGTTTTTGAGCTGAAGTTAAGTATATCCACAGTAATTGATTTCCACTGTTCCTCACAGTAGCTCGAGAGGCTCCAAAGCCGTGTCAGTAAACATCAATGAACTGCTTCTCGTACTGCTCCTCGGCTTAATGAGCTTTCAGGAGCCGGGCAATTACTACTAGGTTCCTTGTGCAAAGGAACACATGTTTATGATATGTGCTGCCCAGAGGTGTGTGTGTGTGTGTGTGTGTGTGTGTGTGTGTGTGTGCAACAGTTGCTAATTCTGGACTGTTAACAGTGGCTCATGTTCTGGGTAAGATGTCTCAGATATTGTTGCAAAAAACACTTGTGTGAAGCGGAGAGTAGCTGCTGAGAGGCAGCCGATTCTTCTGTGTGTTGTTGTTGTTGTTGTTGTTGTTGTCAGCCTCTCCTGTCATTTAATTCTGAGCATCAGCAGGATATCTGCTTTAGAGATCGCTCACTTAGCAGACGGAGAGAGGGGGGGGCGGCGCTTTGGAGGGGATTTAGGGGACAATATGGACAGCTTTCTGAAGATTCTTTTGATTTGCCTTCCACGCTTGGAGTTAAAGTTACAGGTGTGATTAAGAAGGCACATATTAGAATGTGTGGATAATTTTCATGTGGCCTGTGTTTGCAGATCGATCACAACTCCTCAGATTGATGCTTGCAGGAGCTGGAAAAGGCTTGTTACAGATCACAGCGCTGTGTCTTTTTTCTGGGGTATTTGGTCTCATTTCAGTGTTCTCGTGGAACAGACCTCCTGTCTGTAATCCCCATGAATACCCTCAGAACAGTCCAGTGCCGATTGCACCCACCCCCCACCAATATCTTAATATTTCACTCTAATCCTGTCTGGTAACCACACATGTGACAGCCTGTGCCCGTCTATTTTATCACATTTGTTTGAATAAATTACTGTAATGTGCTTCAGATTGAGTCTGCTTTCTTTCTCTGTTAGAGAGTCTCATTACAGTTCTTATTGGTTACAAGTCTGTGTGTCATAGACTGTTCTGTTAGGGAATGGGACGTGGCTGTTGCTATGCTGACGCTAGGAAAAATCTGCACTGCCGATGAAACTAAAGAAATCCTCATTTCCAAGAGCTGCAGTCTTTTTGCACTCCTTGTTCTCATGTGTTTCATGGCACACAACGCCACAATATTTCCTCACGTGGCTTGCCTGGCAGTGGTTTGACATGCGGTTTGGCATGTTGGAAATACATTGTTGTGGTTAAGTTCAGAGCCTGAGCAGGAGCAGAGTGTACAAAGCCGTAATGATGGAGATCAAAGGCATCTCATCTCCATTACCCAGTTCTATTAAATAGAGCACATTTAATGTGTACTGTTATAAATCAGTCTGCACACCTCCGAACGCAGAATAATGGGTCCTAGTGATCCATGTGTGAAATGGAGCCATAAGTGCAGTTTCTCTTTGAAGTAGAAACATGCAAGCAAGTGGAGTGCTAAATTTGGAAGATGCCTCCAGGGACAATCTTGATGTGTTTGTTTTCTCCTGAATGCTGTGCTTCAACAGCCATGAAAAATGTGTGTTTGTACACAGCATGTTTTGATCAGATTTGTGTTGTAGAGATCTATTATATCTGTATGGAGACATGGATGCGGATGCTGCTTTATTTTATTTTACTATGTGTCTATTGACCCAGAGTTACAAAGAGCAAAGAAAGGATTAAGCAGCTCCGTCTACATCCACCATAACACTAACCCCTGTTTAATTCAATAGAATGTTATGAATTTATTCTTATTACATAACATGATTATAAGTGCTTGTTATGGAGCCATAGCACCATTATTAAATGAAAGGAAATGCAAATCGGAGCATTAGATTGAGACTTTCTTAAGCGAGCGTAATGCGTTCCTTTTACTGAAATCTGAAATTTGGCTAAGATAAAAAAGAAATTTCAATGTGTTGTCAAATTGATAATATTGTTAAACGTCTGGTGAGATCATTCTGAAGGCATCTGCGGGCTCAAAAGTCTCCTTCACTTGACAAGTTTGCTATCTTAGGCAAACGCAGTACTCGTTATCTTTCAGTGTTACTATATGATTCACTTACAGTTGCTATGTTTAACTACTTGAAGTAGCAGGCATGTATGTAGCAGCTTAAAATTGCTAAATATTTTATTGAACATACATTTATTCTTTGCAAGCTAATTCAAGGTCTTCAGTGCCTGTTTGTGAAATATCTGGCCTCTTGACACTGTATCCCCTTTATCCCTTTAGCCCCGGCCTCCAAACAGGCCAAAACCTAAGATGGCATCTTCTCCTGCATCAGCAGTCAAGCTGTCAGCCAGTCGGGGAACATCTGGCGCGAGGAGGAGAAGGACGCGGTGTCGGAAGTGTGAGGCGTGCCTGCGGACGGAGTGTGGCGAGTGCCACTTCTGTAAGGACATGAAGAAGTTTGGGGGGCCGGGCCGGATGAAGCAGTCCTGCATCATGAGGCAGTGCATTGCAGTGAGTTCAGTGTTTCGTACGCATACGATCTTAAAGGAGAAGTTTGGCATTTTGAAAATATAGTTGTTGTTGTTGTTTTTTTTTGCCAAGAGTCAGATCAAAAGATGAAAACCATAATCATCAACCATCAATCATCACCAAAACCATTTTAATGTCTGTATGCTAAATATGAAGCTATAGCCAGCAGGCGATTAGCTTAGCAGTAAGACTGAGAACAGAGGGAGAGACTTGGCATGGCTCATCCAGAAGTTAAAAAAAATCTGCTTATCAGCACCTTTAAAGCTCACCAATTAACATGCTATATCTTGTGGTGATTTCCCGGTGATTTCGTTGTGTCTTGTTATCACTTTGAGCTCGCCAGGCAATCACCAAAGACTTACAGGAGTCACTGCCTCTAGCCAAACCACATTTTCATAACATAACCCTTCGTAAAACAACTTGTTGCTTCTATCTTTCAACATTATGTTCAGATAAATCAAATGAAATACGACATATCAGCTGATAGATTGATTTTGTTTATCTTTAGATGGAACCAGGCAAGTTGTTTTCCGCCTGCTTCTAGTATTCGTGTTAAACCAACTGTTGCCAGCTTTGGCTTCCTTTCGGTGTAAAGAGTGAAGACCATTACAGATTTTCTAAACATATTTATCAGAATATTCAGCCATTATAACCATTATGTTCAAATATTCCTTTGATTGCTTAAAGGGATATGAAAGGTTTTTTGAAATGTGTTGTATGAGGTACATACAGTATCCGTAATCAGTGTATCACCCACGGCAGATGGCAGTCGACATTTATGTGTACAGGGGTATCAGCAAAATGTACTTTACTCTGCCTAAAAAATGTTTGTTATTGTTCAGCTCATGCGGTTTACAGGGCTAGTTTGGATTCACCAAAACCACAAAATAACAGACACGAACTAACCAATCGAGAAAGCCGTGGACTAGCAATTCCTGCGTTCTGCAAGGTAAAATTACTGTTTTTGCCAGAGAAGTCAGGAGGCTTTGAAAAAATTATATCAACAGCCTGTCTGACAGCAAAGAAAAGCATAAAATTAAAAACACTCCTAACCGTTCTGAAAATGCTTTTTTTTTTGGTGGCCTTTCTTTGAAGTCGATAAAATGTATTTTGCTGCCGTTCTCGTCCAAAGCAGCACATTGCTTAGCTTCCAACACCGGTACTCCCGCTGCTTTTCCAAACTGGGAGTGTGCTGACTGCCATCTGTCATAGGTAATACACTGACTGTGAATAATAACCTCATACAGCCCCACTTCAATACTCCAAACTATTCATTGATGGTTGTGACTTTGCTCTAATTTTGAATACTTATTTTTGTCCGTGTCCACGGGGTTGAGAGGATGTTGCTACTGTGTTCGGCATGGTTGCTAGGGCAGCACAGTTTGATTGTCAGGCTGTTTCCAGGTGGTTGCCATGGTAACAACGCAAGTAATCTCAATAATACAGAAGTAATAACAGCTGTAGCAGAGTCACACAGGAGAGAGTGTTTGAATGTTTCAGCACCTTGGACAGAGACGTGTGGAGTGTGTGAATGTTTCCGCAGCATACAGAAACATTATAGACAGTATATAGACAGTGTTGAGAGACTTAGCATAGGTCTCGATGTCCCACACTTGCAGTTTTAAGCTCTTTAGCAACTGTGTCCCACTTTTAAGATATGCTGATATGCTTAACCTGCTCTCGATGATCACTTAGCTCAGTACAGCCTCAGAACAGCACTCAGAGCTCAGTGTGTGCCCCTGCTCGTCACGGTCTTATGTGACACGTTAGACGTTTGTTGGCGGTGATGCAGCCAGCTTGTTTGCTGTCTGACTGTAATCAACAAATTGGAGGTTGTTTTAATTCATTACATTTTTGATTGAGTAAATCTAAACATATGCAATTTGGATTTAATGTTTGGTGTAATTGAAATACAATCTGGTCGTGATTTGAAAGAGCAAGAGTACTTAAAGCCATTAAAGAAGCGAATACTTACAAAATACCCTTCACTGCTGTATAAACAGGCTCATACATTGATGTTAGATTTGCACATCAGCATTAGATGACTTGGCTTTGAGTTTTTGTTTTCTGGTTTCTTAAGTTAGTTTAGTATTTGAGTAGGCGATTACAAGCCAAGGCAGGGAAGTGCTCTGAACTCATGAATCACTTTTTTTTGTTTTTTCAAAAGTAATGTCTTCTTAATGTTTATTCCAAAAGTTGCAAATAAATAAGACATCACAGATAGCTGGCGGCATGAATGCAGATTGTAACTGAACCTTGAATGAATGGAATCATCGTAGCGTGACAGAAATGTGAGTTAGCTACTTCGTCAGTCACGGCCGTGACTGAGAGGAATTGTGTCAAAGAGGTTTCTGATTTGATAAATCGGCCTTATCTTTAAGCCTTTTGTTATTTTTCTCAGCCCGTCCTGCCGCACACAGCGGTGTGTCTCATCTGTGGAGAGGCGGGGAAAGAGGACACGGTGGAGGACGAGGAGGAAAAGTTTAACCTCATGCTCATGGAGTGCTCCATCTGCAATGAGATTGTTCACCCCAACTGTCTTAAGGTACATTTATAAATATCAATATGTACTGGATATTTTCACTGTAAACCAAGTTTTTAGAATTATCATGAGCTGCTGTTCATGTCTTTTCGCATCATCTTGTTTAAGAAAACAGTGCTGCACTGTTGTGCGCAGCTTTCATCGTTTCAGCTGTACCTGGTGCTGAACTTTCAGACCCACCATGCAAATTAAGGAGAATCCATGCGTGCTGTTCACAAGGTGGATGTCTGTGAGATCACTACGCTCATTAAAAAAAAAATTCCATAGTGATCTTGATTGCAAAATAAATACTCATGCTGGCTTTACATTTCAAGCAATTTCGAAGTTACACACAAATTTTTAAAGTCGGAATAAAATCAGAGTTTGGCTAGAGTTGTTGCGCTCCTGTGACCTCGGACGTTTGGTGTAAGGAAGTTGTTACAACTCACTCCACACTGTTTTAGGGCAGTCTTTTTCTCGTCTTGGCGTTACGATAAAATTAAACATGTTGTCGCAGGGGTCTGCAGAGAGGTTGAAACACGTCAAGTTATTAAAACGTTAACATACTCTGACAACGCTTTTAGTAAGTTATAGTGGCACGATGCCATTACGCGTGGACGCTGTTCCCTCTTCATCGTGTTCACCAGGGTTTAATGTTTAGATCGGAGGTGAAGCCAATTAATACCGGTGTCTACTGGAGCTCCCTGCCCAGGGGAGAGTGCTTTGTTTCGGCCTCACTCCTATGTCAAAGCCCCTTCTCCCCTCTGGTGCTTTGGAGTTAGTCATTTTTTCAGTTGGGGCTCTCATAAGGAAATCTAATTGTAGTCTTGCAAAGAGTGACCCTGCAAGATCCCCAGTCTTTGCAAAATCTTACTCTGTGACT
>JAQFJB010000011.1:11343370-11355710 GCA_029874875.1 Naso minor | reverse complement strand
CGCTTTCATCACCAATCAAGCCCTGCACCCCATCCCCTCTAAAAAAAAACACCGACTCACGATTCAGAAGAATGTGGCGAGAGGAGACTCGCCCGCTCACTCTAACGTCACTCTTTCCCACCCCCTCCCACACATTGCCTAGGAAACAGCACACACACACATTGCGCACACCAAGAAACACACACACACACACCACCATAGATTAATGAGATAAAAGCCAAATCCATGCTTAATTTGACTTCCCCAAAACCTAAACCACATTACTGCAGCTTTTTTCACATATGCTTTTTTTTTTTTTTAAATCTCAGGAAGGATGCACGTCATTCAGAACTCTGGGGTTGTAGTTACGCTTCAACTAAAGTGTTTTGTTTGACTAAAAGGTGAGGAACATTAAATCACTGTATCAGTTTGCCGATATTATTCGCCGATATCGGCCTGCGTCGGTTTGCGTGTTCTCTGATTTGTGCAAATATAAAGACTGTTTTTTAAGGTCAGAAAAAAATGCTTTGACTAGTGATTTAAAATGGTGCAATTATGTAGTTTGTCCAGCGGGGGGTGGTCTGATATTTAATAACTAATAAGTGAATGTTTGCTGTTCAATGCACTGGTGTTTAGAATTTGGTTTGTTAAAATATTCGGCCTACATTGCATATCTGTGTTGCAAGTACTTGATAGCAACATTCAGCCAATATTATAATATATGATATCGGCAGATATATTAGATATCGGATTTTATGCTCCTCATTGTTGGCATTTGCCCCAGAATTTCCATATCAGATGAGCGCTAAATTTTAAACATATAAAAACAGAGGAAGAATTTTACATTTGACGAGCTACAGCCAACAAATGTTGGTCTCATCTGCTACGTAGCCCTTCATACCTGGGGAGTATATTCCTTTTTTCTCAGATAATCCCGCCATGAGTTGGGTGCTGCCGGCATACAAGGAGTCCAATCTGATATTGGCTCTCTTGGTTCCTGATAGTGCAGGAAGAGAAAGAGAGCTATCAGGGAGAGTTATTTGAGTGCGCCGCCGTGGCAGTGGATGTGGGTCGGCTATCTGGAGGACATCTCGGTGATCTATGAAGGGGACATTTCGACCTGGAAAAGCCAATTTTCAACCATTTTCCACAATGTGGAGCTCCAAGACAAATGTGGTGCAGAGTGACTCTTCACAGAAGAGTTAGAGCAGCTATCTGCCTAATCTGCAACACCTCCTGACTCGCAGGGACAGATAGAGGCAGACAATGAGGGACAGGGAGGAAAAGTGTCATGAGGAGACAGAGATGAATGCTCAAAGAGGAAAGAACTGTTGTTGAGTGTTAAGATGTCTTCCTCAGTGTTTTATTTTGATGACTTGAGTCAGAAAGAAGGATTTAAAAGTTAGCCTTAAATTTCCACATTTGGCCGCAGTGATTGTTATTCACAGTGTGAAGTGGTGCAAAGTGTTGCAGTTTTCACTTGATAGGTTGTTTTACACCTTGTTGGCCTGGAACACAGCAGGTGACTGTTGGAATATCAATGTCCTCCATTTTCGAGGTCTGCAAAGCTGCAAAACCTGCAGACAGAACGCAGCCCCTCTCTCTTGGATGAATCCAAATGTGCTTCATTGCAAAGAACAGAAAATGGAGCTAAGCAAAAAAGTATGATCACGATTACTCTCGATATTTATCAGTATGTAATTTGATAGTGCTCTCAGTTTAAGTTGTATCCGGATAATGACTGAAACGGCCTGTAAGGTGTTAGGTCTTGTCGAAGAGTTTTTGGCGCTTAGTCTCAACGGGGGGATTTTTGTAATTCAGTCCTAAGCACCAGCAGGATTAACCCCCTATGGAGTCCAGACACTGGTGGTATTGGTTGCTGATGACCCTGCTGAGACTGAAAAGCTGATGAAATTATGAAACTGATGAAACTGCAAAGACTGCTGATGATGGGGGAGCATGCAGCTGATGCATGAATGAACCAGAGGTGGAGAGAATCGGGTTTAAATGAGCACAAATTTGCAATAGCTGTGACCAGCAACTTAAAACGCATCAGTCGTCATCGGCATCATCTGTTATCATAAAGTTATAGACGCATCATAAATGAAAAATTATCGTCTGAAATGATGAATCCCACAAGGGTCCAAGTCTGCAGTCTTTGTAAAACGGTTGATTAGTAATGAAATGTGGCGGGGCAAGCCATGAATTGTGTGCGTCTGTGTGTGTGTACGTATGTTTGTTTCTACAAAGTTAAAAAAGGAAGTTTAAAATACAAGTTTTTTGTTTTTTTTTCAATCTGAGATATGACCTTTTCAGGTGATGGAAAACTTTTGTTGTGTTTCCCTTCTTGGTCGGCACCAACTGACAGCTTATTTTGCAGCTGCTCTTCATCACCTTGGAGATATCTAAGCCACATTTATATAGTTGAGATCGTGTTACCTTTTTCTTAACAACTTCCTCAACTTGAAGGAAAAATCTGTTCACTTTTATGTGTTGACCTCCTTATTTAGTACTTTCTGCTGTGACAGTCATACAGTAATAAAATTGTGGCTAACAGATGAAGAGCATGCAGGTTTTCATGCACAGACAGTATGTACTGTATATGCATACATTTGTCATAATGAATTCATTGTTACAGTTTTGTTTTTAGCTCCAGGCCACAGGGACAATATTATGTGCCTTTGATCGTCATACTTCATTTTAATCCCATCCACAGTCGTGTCGTCGCGCTCGACTGTTGGTGCCAAATCCCACCAGTTTGAATCCACTTTAGGGCATCCACGCAGCCTCAAAATTTTCCCCATGAATCACTGCTTTGGAGACTTTTCAGACTTTAATTATTCTGACTTTCAATTATTCTCACAATTTTGCCAAACTGAGTGTCGGTCCCAGTTTTGAGTCCCGCAGTGTTTTACACTGATGTGGTGCCTCGCCAGCCTTAATGGCACGTTGGGAATTCAAGCTGGACTCACACAGAGATTAAACAGCACAAGTGCTGCTATTGTTTTCCATGCAAAATAATGATTGCAAAATTTGATAACCAGTGTTAGGAGATTTTTGAGTGATTGCTAGAAAAATAAATGTCAAATAAACCTTGTCCATCTGTATCTGATGAGTTCTTATCGTCTCAAAAGGCTGCAAGAAAACTGAAATTTCCTTTTTTCTAATTTTCTTTAATCCGATAAACTGATCTGTTCTGTTAATTCTAATATTATTTTCTTTCTTTTCTTTCTCTCTTCTTGCTGCTGCCTGACAACGTTGGACACACAAAAAGGTAATAAGCACATTTTATTATATATTCCCCAGTTTCTGTCTTTGGATGCTGAGTATATGGATTATCATTGTGGTGACCTACTTCCTCTTCTTTAAGGCACTGGCACTTGTTGGAGTGTCTATTTTTTGCAGAGCAATAACAGATGACAGTATTTTTATGCCTGCATTGCTGATACTTCAGGCCACCTGCAAAAACACACACACAGGCACAGAGACACACTGACAAGTGACTGTAATGATAATGAATATTTGCTATTTAGCAATTAGAGAGAGCGGTTTAACAACGATGGCACACAACTAATAATTATTGTAATAAACTTAATTTATAGTGCCTTCATCCATAGCTACAAAGTGCTAATAGAGTCCATTTAAAACACAATGAGAGCAACATCCATTCAAACCAAAATGCATAATAAAACACAATTAGACTAAAAGGAGATAAAATGTCATAAACATTCAAGAAATTGTCAAAAAGCAGTTTAAAAATAAAATGTTTGTGATTTAAAAGAGGAGACAGATTTTGCAGCAGGCAGTTTTCAGAGCTTTTGACCTCTGCCTCTTCCTTCCTGTCTCAGTATCATCTCCCTCGCTCGCCGCTCTCCTCCCACTGAGGTGTTCGCTCACCTTTCTATAACGCTCTCCTCAACCCTATCATTTGCTCCCTTTGCTGTCTGACCACAACAGCATAGGCCTGGACCCCCTGATTGTCGGGCAGAGTGGTCAAAAGCACCTCTGTGTGGACATAAAGCATTTCACTGGGAGCAAATCGGTATCTCAGGTAAAGACCTTTCATGTTTCTGCCCCTCGTATTTAAAAAGAGAAGTCCTCAATCAAACGTGGGGGTCGCGGACTGCATTTCCCTTTGCTGAGTCGGCGCTCTTGACTTGTTCGCACGGGGAGAAAAAGAGAAGAAAATTCAATAATCCACATAAAAGCAGCCAGTGCATGATGCTGATAAAATGCCAACCCAGCAGTCTGCAAACTTCCGCACGGATGCAAAGACTGGGAGGCGACAGGCCTTTTAGCATGCAGAACGTTATGTGAAGCCTTTATACAAAGAGCTTTACAGTGCTGTTGGTGCCTATGCACCTGAAAGGTAAAGTGCACTCTTAGATACTCACATTTTATTATGAAGTGCAAAATGAATCTGTCATGGTCAGTACATTCTGTTTTTAATGAAACTTTACTTTTTGTTGCAAGCACTTTTTTTCATCTCCTTTGAAATGTCTTTTGACCTTCTCTAGAACATTTGTCTCCAGGTTTTTTTTAGCTTGGAAAACCTTTGACTCCAATCACAGCTCTTTTCTAACTCTTGTCACAAGTTGCATAACTGTAAAAAAAACGAGCAGTTCAACAGACAAGTGATGTTCTCTTGCCAGATTGTTTCTTTCAAATCTGTTTGGAGCTCTGAAGAAGTGCAAATTGTCAGTATTTTTTTTTTAAAAGGCAAAGATTTGACAAAAATTGTCAGAAAAAATTGTACTTTCCAATGTGTATTGTGGTTTCTACATCTTCTTAATCATTTTGCATCCTTTGGAGAACCCTTTTTGCTTCCATCCAGACTTTGCACGTTGTCCTGACCACATGGACATGGAAACAAAGCTAAATGAAAGAATGCAGGTCTAGACATATACTCTATTTTGATGGTTGTGCATTTAGCTGATTAGTTAAATCTGGTTGGGTTTTTTTTGTTTTTTTCTGTTTGCCTTCCAGCAGACATATGTCATGCCATCTTCACTCTTCTTTTTTGCTCTGTTTTTGTCTTCACCTTCTCCCGTAATAATACCTGACTCTAAATGCTTGACTCTGTTCACTAGCTAATAGTTGAACTTTGTCCCTTTGCTGACAGTAATGTTTAGAGCAGTGGAAGGAAATGAAAACATTAAAATGATGGTTCAAAAAACTTAGAAACACTTCAAATTTTTTTTAAGGTTGAGGGAAACCACAAAGCTGGCTCATGATTCTCTATCTGTTCATATAGAGAAACCCCTTTCACACTACATACAGTGATATAACCGACTGGTAACATAAACATATCCATTAGTGCAATCATGTTTCCAATAGTAGTTTAATAGATAAAAGGTGGATAAAAAAAAACAACAATGTCAAATATGTTATTTTAAAATGTGTGTTCAAATGTCAAAAAACTGCGCTGTGGAATGTACTCTGCATGACTAAAGCAGCTTTTGATGTCGAAGTTCTGGGTGAACTTGGACTGTAACAGCTGGATTGTGTTGCTCATGTAGCCATGGCAAGGAGCTCAGTTGCCAGGCAGCTTGGCCATCCATGGAAAAAAAACACTGAGGCTCGATCTCCTCTCTCATACTTCCCTTATGTCCGTGCTCTTTAACAGCAGTGACAAAGCGATAACGAACCCAGCTGCTCCAACAGAGTTCATTCAAGACTTCCCCAAAGTGTCACAGACAAGATAACAAACGTCGGTGTTTGCTTCACTCTCTTAATGTGTTAGACACATTGTGTCAGCTCTGCGGAGTACTTTTGGGAAGGAGACACAGTGTGATGGAGATATATACGGTGAGAGGGACCAGATTTACTGTCTCAATAATCTGTTCAGTATAGTGAGAGTGGGGGAGAGAGCAAGAGACAGACAGACAGACAGAGAGACAGAAGGACGGACAGAGAGACAGAGAGGGAGAGAGAGAGTAGTGGGGAGGGAGGGAGGGAGGCGAGACACTGTAGGAGAGAGGATGGGATGAATAAGCAATCTTGCCTTTTCTACTCCTGGCGCTTGCATCTTGCTCTGATCCCATGCATGCTTCCTCTCCCTCGCTTATCTCTGTGTCGGTCTGATCTGTCCTTTGTTCTTGTTTACATATTTCCTCCTTTGTGTCAGTGTCCCTCCCCTCGTCCCCTCCCAGCGTCCTTGCCTCCAGGTCCTCCCTGTAAACTCCTTCGTCCTTTCCCTTCCACCTCCTGTGATATCACTGCTCCGCTCCCTGCCTCTTCCCAAATGTCCTCTTGTATTGGTCAATGACCCACTGAACCCGCTTTCCCTTCCCAATCACTTCTGTTCCGATGCATGCCTGGAAACTTATGCAAACACACATGCATACACGAACACCTGCAATCAGGCACCCCAACACAGACACAGTTAGAGAGAAAACATAAAACAAGGAGGATTCTTTTTATTTTTTATTTTTTTGTGCAATGGGCAACTCTGTAAAGTCGCTTAAAATTTTCACCAAGAAGGTAAGGTCCGCTCTGCTGTGGTCTCCCTGAATCCCCTGACTGCTGGTGCATGTTTGTATCCCTAACTTGACCGAAGGCGATTTGACTGGACCTGTGCAGACTGAGTCTGACTGTTTGATCACCTAACAAGCTGTCTTGGAATGCCTCCCTGTGTTTTGTGTCGTTGGAGTCCCAGTGAGAGTATTTTAAGATTATTTTTCAGATTGTAGTTTCAGCTAATACTCACCAGCACAGGAGCTTAGTCTTGATTATAGATTAGGACGTTGTTGTCTTCTTTTAGAACTCTTCCTGCATGTATTATAAATTACACCGGGCTTAGCTCTTAATTTGGAATTTTCTACTTATATATATTTCAGTGGAAGTCCTCTCTTTGCTACAAGTACATGGTTGCATTCCCTAGAAACCTTTTTCAGCCTTTTAGACAGAGGTCAGCGGAGTGAGTTGGTGCTGCTGGTGCTCAACTTGCTTGCTGAGGTGAAGGCGCACTAAACTTTCAGTCGGTCATATTGCACAATGAAGACAACTTTTGAGCCAGCAGAAGATTCTACCCTGTTGAAGCAATGTGGCCAATCAGTGGAAATGCTGCGACCAGGTTTGCTGTTCCAGCCACATGAGACTTATACGCGCCACACTGAGTCTTAATTGGCAACATAAGTGCACAATTGCAGAACAATTAGAGACATTCAGACCAGTTTTGTAAAGGCTCAGGAAGACAGCCTCTGTTTCTACAATACATCTTTTACATCTGCTGTCCTCATTGTATAAGTGCAGGCTTGAATAGACTCGCAGTGTAGCAGGCAGACACTCCCGCAAATAGATTTTCCTTCATATGAGCAGCTGCACATCCTTGAGGAAGCACAATATGACAAGCAACTGTTGATGCCATCTGTGCAAAATGGGTTGGAGCGCTGGAGAAGTTCTTGCTTCACTTCTGCTTTTCTCTGACACTGTTTTAGACTTTTTTTTTTTTCAGTTATATAACTGCCAGCGCGTGGCTTCATACTACTTTTCTGGCACGATATACCCACAGACAGCCCTGCTCCATGCATCACTTGGTCAGATTACCCAGTGGGCATCCGCTCCTGTGGTGGGGACTGCATGAACTGGCATTAGTAACAGATGGAGTGTGAAGGTCATTTGTAGAGCACAGAATACCATGTATATGTTAATGTAGTATATGCATGCATATTAATTTTTCATTCTGTATGCATGTAGATGTTTCATGTTTACTGTAAAAGGCGTCTGAAGATTTGAAGGAGCTCATGTCATGGAATTTAAAGCAGCAGTCCCTCAGTAATTCACTGTGACAGTGAGTCCACTCCACTCACGTTTAGCTGGATTTTCCTGCGCTGAGTTGAATTTCATACTGCAATAATTGAAGATGTTACCACATTTAAAGTGCTTTACATCAAGAAGACATGTTACTGCTTTAACTGCCTTCATTTCTTATTTAAAACAACGGCCACCAGATTATCACAGGGCATGAAAACCGCCCATTTTCTGTCCCTTGTGTTCCTTATTTAGCCTCAGATTAGGCTGCAACTCTCTCTAGTTTAATATTGCCCTGAGCAATGGTTGGACCTTTTAAACCCTGGTCCTTGGACCTTTTGTTGTTGTTTTTTTTCGTTTTGTTTTGTTTGGGTTTTTTTGGTCCACTGGCAGGCAGTGATTGCCCATTTCTAATTAACCTGTGGTGCTCTCTGTAATTGGGAGCACTGCTGTGAAACCAACGTTTGCCCCCTGGTTGACTGGCTAATTGGTGATTATAATTAAATGGTTGGTCGAACTTTAGCCTCCTCCCCTGGACAACACAATCACTTTGCAATGTGCATAAAAAAAGGTTGTCACTTGTCACAGAAAATATCCCAGCATGAGTCATGTTGATTGTAAATAGACCATAATTACCACTATAAACATGTAGACTTGACATAAGTCAGAATCATTAAGCTGCCAGTTAAAGATTTCCTCTGCAGTTTTGTACCATAACCAAATAGGGGATTATTTCAGTTTAATACCACTTATTTATGAAGTTTTGCTATTGGTTATGATCATACAGTACTCACCAAAATCACAGCATGGCAACATTGCTACAATAAAGTCAGATTGGGTAAGAAACATGAGCAGCCAGATGATCAGACTGATTATAAACAAGTCAAAATTCAGTCAGATACTCAAAATAATGTTTTTGTAGAAACACCAAACTGTTAGTAATACTCCCTCACTGCAATATAAAACTTTGTGCCCATGAATAAGGTAAATATGCAACTTTTAAACTATGAAACTTGTGAAAAGTGATTAACAGTTTGGAAAAGGATTTTTTCGATTCCAGATAAATGCGGCTAACCTGGAGGGTTTCGCACTTACACAACCGTCCGACTGCTTCTGTTGCGTTTCTCACTCAATCTGACTTTTTTATAGTAATGTTTCTGTTTTCCCAGATCACAGCAGTTACTCAGTTTGGTAAATGTTTCCGTTATTGTTAGAAATTAAGGTAAAAACTTTGCTGCATAGGTGCAAATATTTTTCAGGCAAGAAAGTGTGCAGCTAAAGACTAAATAAAGAGACGTCTCATGAGGCTGCATGAAAAGAGAAATTGCATTTTTGCCACGCAGTAAACTCCACTGACATTATCATAATACATGATATGGAGGCTTGCTAGTGTTCTGTTTGGATTGTGACCCACAGGGATTCATGGATGGCATCAGTTGCTCTTGTCATGATAAATTACAACCTCTTCCCTCTTACTTCCATCATGACTGACCTGACCCACACCTCCGACTGACAGGCATACGTCTGTCACCTCCTGTTTTTGACCTCCCTCTATCCCACCTCCTTGTTGACTCCATGCTGCCACAATCTGAGTCACGGTCTCTACCCCTGTCTTTGCCCCTGCTTCCATGTCCGGGCCCCCCCCTGCTCCGGATGCCGCTCCAGGACCAGAAGAAGAACTACAAAGCAGTGCAGTCCTGTGAGGAGGGGGGCTCTGGGGGGGCCTATCTTGAGCCGCTAGTGGCCCTGGCCCAGAACGGAGCCAACATGCACAACGTACTCGGGCCTGCATGCATCTTTCTACGCAAGGGCTTCGCTGAGAGCCGGCAGGCTGTACGTAAGTCCAGATGATATGTGCATGCATGCCAAGAGATTAGCACACAATGCAGTGCAGGCACAATAACAGAGACGTGTGATGGATGAGTGTGATCAGCTCTCAGTGTAAGGTCAGCACTTACAGCATGTGAATAGGTGTGGTGGAACTGAGGAGAGGGTATTTTCAGGATGTGAACTGTCTTTTTCTCGACTGCTAGAATATCGAATACAAGAATGTGTGTGTCTGTGTGTGTGTTTATGCATGAGGCTGCATCACTCAGAAACATGGCGGACATTTATAGCTGTTTGGACGGTTATTAAAGCAGAGTTATGCTGATGGCATTAATGCTCCGTACATGGCGATTCTTCCTCTTCGTCTATTTCCAGCAGTGACAACACGAGTCAAGGTCTTGTTATTAAAGAAGTCAGTGACAATGAACTCCTCATTGTGACAACTGCTGTTTTACTGACTGTTCTGATGACGAGCTCTCACAAGGCTATTTGCTCTCGCAAGGGTTGAGGTTGAATCATTTTAATTAAATGGACTGGCAAATAAGAGAACTGTGACATTTTTTCTGCATCTTCACACATTTAGAAAAGCAACATATTCACCCATAAAGTGAAATTGATTCTGCACACACGTCTGCACTACAGTTACGGGTAATGCTTTGGGTTCCTCTCTACAGAAAAGGAATGCTGCAACGTCTTGTTTTTTAACTTGTTTATGCTATTTTATCCCAATGCCTGCTGTGTTAGTTTCCTACAGAGTGCCAGCAGTCTGCATGTTTTCTTCACCAATGAGCTCTTCCTCTCTGGATGGAAGGAAACCTGCAGGCTCTTGGCACTCGGCAGCACTTGCCTGCGGTTGTCTATTTATATTTTTGCAGCATCATATTGTGTTAGGGAATGCTGCGTGTTGGCATGATTTAAAAATATCAGCTGTGTTTGGATCCTAACCGTGCACTCTGATTTTTCACAGGACCGAGAGTTGAGACCCGAAGAAATGGATGGTATGTTAGATATTCAGGAAAATAAAGGATGTAAAAATAAAGGTGTAATATTCATTGTATTCTGGAACAATTTTCACATCTGTACCTTCTGTCTCTTGCTCCTTTAGAGCTGCGTGAGGCGTTCAAGGAGTTTGACAAAGACAAAGATGGGTTTATCGGCTGTAAGGACTTGGGGAACTGCATGAGGACGATGGGCTACATGCCAACAGAGATGGAGCTGATTGAACTGAGCCAGCAGATCAACATGAATCGTCAGTAAAACTGTCTGTGTGCATGTCTGTGTACTAATTCCCCTCTTTTCTTTAATCATTCTGACATTCAAAATCAAATGCTCATGATTTTAATACTTTTACAGCCATTTAAAAACATCGCTTCGGCTTCAGATTCACTATTCTTCAGCTGGAGTAAAAATAAAGCATCTCTGAGAATACTCTGAAGGTTAACCCAGCTTACTCTTTTCAATCTGCACGACAGTGGGAGGACATGTTGACTTTGAGGACTTTGTTGAACTCATGGGGCCCAAATTGCTGGCTGAGACTGCGGACATGATCGGGGTGAAAGAGCTGAGGGATGCATTTAAGGAGGTGAGGAAAGACATGAGGACAAGCTCATAAAATAGCAAACTGAGTGTGAGAACGGCCCAGTGCATTGAAAGTGCGGTCACTTCAGGTCACTTCAGGGCGAAATTGATGAATTAATATTTGTACAGTTTGTCTGAAAGTATTTCTGTAGAAAGGTGGATGATGGAAATGGTGACAATGGCGCTGCAAAAAAACAAAATAACAGACTTGATAAACTAAAAGGATGACCACCTCAAGGATGTTCTGTAACTATTTTGGTAATTAAGTGTGTAATGCAAAGTTAGGGAAGTAAGTGAACAAATGGACAAAACACATTTTTCTTTGTTTATCTCTTTCTTTTCAGTTTGACACTAATGGCGACGGCCAGATCAGCACAGCAGAACTTAGAGAAGCAATGAAGAAACTTTTAGGACAACAGGTACAGTACAAAACCGCTAGAGAGCTCTCCATCATGCATAGTGTCTGTTCGAATCTTCTCTGTGTCACGGATGTTCACACCTTCCTCACATCCTGACTTTTTCAGGTTGGACACAGAGATCTAGAGGACATCCTACGAGACATTGACCTTAACGGCGATGGGCATGTAGACTTTGAAGGTAAAGACTCTCACGCAGTAGGTGCCAGCAGACTTAAAACACATTTTACTGTGTGCCGCGCCTTGAAATCAAACATGTTTACACAACACATATAGTTCTATAATTCTGTCTCTCCCTTAAATATATGCGCACACACTTAGACACATATTTCAAAGTATAAGCAAAAATCCCAACATGTGTGGGGCTGATAACCCAGTACCATGCTGATAGGAGGTGAGGGGATGAAGGCAGTTGGTCTGTCTGTCAGATTATCTTCATACCAAGGGATTATGGCACCTCATAGATTACCCACAGAGAAAAAGATGCATACATGCTGTCAGGGATGAAAATATCACAAAGTGCTGCTTTTCTCTGTAGCACAACTATTTGTACCTCAACATAATTTCACATTTCCCTGCATTACACACACAAAACATCAGTAATAATGTCCAAACTGAATCTAAACTAACAGTTAGAAAGTGTCCTTTTGGAGAGCTAGAATACACGCGGATCATACAGTCATTGTTAATGTAACTTTAGATTATTTGTGGGGTGAAATAGAACCCAGTCATGTCCACCTATGGTAAATGCTTAAGTGAAAAATGCTGCATGGCTGTGTGTCACAAAT
>JAQFJB010000011.1:11285183-11296045 GCA_029874875.1 Naso minor | reverse complement strand
GATCTCAGCAAAAGTGTGCAGGGAGTGAAGGTGGATTTTTAATAAAAACTCAACCATCCCCACAGGGAAACTGGATTAAATCAGAGATGAGGAAGGCAGAAACATGGGTAGGAATAGGAGAATGACGAAAGTGTGTCATTTTTTCCATTTTGTTTTTAAACTGTCCTCATAAAATCTGATAGCTACTTCAAATTGTGATCAGAAAAGTGCAAATATTTCCACTCATATTTTGTTCAGTTGTGTTCCTTATGTAAACTAGGCATGGTAAAAGTTCAAAGGAAAAAAAAAAAGGCTGGATCCCATTATGTTCGTGTCACACTATGATGACTCAATTGTACACTTGAATAGAACACATTCATCATAAAACTATTATTAATAGCAATGGCCTGATTGGCTAAAAATGTTAGAATGACAGTCTGTCATTGACAGTCTATGTGTGAGTGATTGAACTGTTAAAATGTAAAATTCTAGAAAAATATCCTTTCATTGTTGGGCTATAGCCTATAATATAGCTAAATGTTAAATTCTTCAAAGACATGAACATCTACACAGTGCGAGATTAACACTAGCACTTGGGACTTACTAAGTTTAATATTTTATTTTGTTTTCTGCAAGCAGGATATCAGATCTTGTTACCCACCGCGGTGTACAAATTCAGCTTTTATATGAATAGAACATAGAAAATATTTGCAGCAAATCACCCAAGAATTACTCAAGGTTTTGCAGAAATGCACTCATTTCTTATACAAAAATTCATGTGGGGTGAATAGATGAATTAATGAACAGTACTGTGTTAAACTGGGTTTATTTTTTAAGTGTCACCACGGCAGAATTAACTATATTCAACTACAGGAAATTTTTGTCATTGTTGGCAAGTGAGGTCCATAAATTCTCACATTGTTTTCAGTTTCCCAAACAGGTCTAGTTGTAGAGATCACGTCTGTCCACTCTGCTGTTTAATTAATCAACAAGTCTGATGTAATTTCTTTCCATGACCTGCCAGTCGCACAAGAACTTTCTCTTCTGGTTGACACGCTACAGGAAAAATCTCTTTACTTCCAAAGTGCAAAATTTCATTCTTTCTTGCTCCGAGTCAGACCTTTATTTCTTTGCTCATGTTGAACATCGTGTACTTGTTGTAGTACACTTACTGCTGGCTGACCGTAGAGAAAAAGAAGTATATTTTCTCGGCGCTGCTGTTGATGCAGCTCATCCTTTGCTGGATGTTTTTTCACCATCAGTGATAACTTGTCCTTGGCTCAACCGTTATCACATTGACTGCTGCTGATGTTGCTGTCTGCTGAAGGTTGACACCTGCTTTTGAGTGGCAGAGTTTGTTTGTTCTGCATCCAGCTGCAGGAAGTGCTCAAATGCAAAAAGCAGATTTTGACCTTGATTTATTGAATTCATTCAAAAAACAGAAGAATAGCTTCATGTTAATTACTTAACAAATAAGCCTAAATGAAAATTGGGCTCATCACTTTTTTCTGCAGTGCCTTACAGTCACCTCACTCCTCCTGCCTTCTGCTGAGGACAACTGGAGCGAAACCACAAGCTCCAACTGCCTCTCACAGCCTCTTTGCTCTCTGCTGTCCCCTTAGAGCAAAGACTTGTCCTGTCTCACATTAACTTGCTCGTTCTGTTTGACAAAAGGTTTTGGTCTGTAGACCTTGTATCATATTTTACCGCCTGGACGAATCACAGCGCATTTCCTCTGTGGTTGACTTGCCGATAAAAGTCTATTTATTTATTTATGGAAGAATTTTAAAACCAAAATGACCTCAGTGTATCTCCCTTTCTTGACCCTGGAATAGTCCCTGTAAAACTGAAAATTGACATTTTTACATGACAGTTTTTGGACAAATTAATAAACGAGACAAAAGTATTAGAGGTGATGGTAGGTGTGTTTTTGCAGCTGTCTCCAGTCTTGTGCTAAACTGAGCTAAGGCAGCTCCTGGCTCTCGCTTCAGATTGAAGATATGAATGTGGTATCATGATCCCCTCACACAAGCCTAAACAATTCATCAACACACACACACACACACACACACACACACACACATCTATTCAAAGTCTTTTCTTAGATTTACCCTTGTTACGCCTGTTAGGATAAAATGAGAAATTGTAGTTAAAAAGAGATATTGGAATAAAAATTTGAAACTAAATACTGCTTAAGTACCATTTTATTTTTTTGAGGGGTAGGTATGTTTGTTTTTTAAATTCATCTATGAACTTTAAGATGCTACCACATCTTTCTGTGTTGTACAACCCCTTAAATACTTAAGTCTCAACTTTCGAACATTTGCAGTGTTGAATCCGCCTCACATTTCCATCTCCAAGTAACTCAGAGCCAAGACTGAAGCGACAGTTTCATTCTTTTGACTCGACTGTAGAATAATAGCTGCATTCTTAACGCGTTCTTTGTTTTCATGTTGTTAATGACGTGTTGTCTCAGCTCACCACCTACATGTCCACTGCCAGAGGGCTGAGTGTATCATAAGCATTAGGATGTGTGGTTTGCGTCTGTTGCACATTTTTCTTTCTGTTGCTATGGTAATATTTGCAATATGTGTTCAAAATGTGTTCCATTAGTTACTCAGGGTTTTTCATAAAGCCGTGATAGTGGATATGAACAAACTGTCTCCCTGTGTGACCTTATGGTTTTTGCTTGTACCCACATTGCTTCACTCCTTTTGGGCTTTCCTGCATTCATCAGCAACTTCCTGCTTATCTGACACCTCAGACAACTTGTTCTTCTTAATTTTTCTTAAAAAGTGAGGCTACAGACTTTTAAAACACTTTAAACCGTGACTGACACTCTTTCTAGTAAAAACATAAAACATTCCTCTTAAGTTTTTACTTACATCAGATTCTTTTTATTATATGCAATAAAAAAACAAATCCTCTAAGTGTCTAATGAATAGACTTCAGGCCATTCATTTAAATGAAGGTGCTCATAAGGATTTATATTGAACACAATAAAGTAGAGGCATCTCTTTCCAAAACAACTGGCTAAAAGCATTTCATTTGTATCATACTTATACTATTCTCCCATTAAAATGTCAAATTTTTAACATAAGCACAGCAGTGACTACAGTCGCTGCACACAAGGATAAGACCAGAACACTGCACAAAACAAATACACCACTGAGACAATGATTTAAAAATCAATATCTAAGCCTTTCTGGGGCCCAGATTGACTACGCATTTGCCTCTGAACACTGAAATGAGCGAATAAGGCTGTCACAGATGGCCACAGAGGGTGGCAGCCCCTCAGAGAAAGAAGTAAATGGATGCAGTTGTTCAGATGTCTTACATGGTCACTGGAGAAAAATCAAGTTTGATGAAGGCTTAGCAATTTCGTTCCTCCTGTTTGCACCACACGCAGTGATTGGAGAGCTTGTGGCTGTCAAATCAGGTTGTTTATCAAGGCGTGTAACGGCAAATATAAGTTTAATAAAAGAAGAGACGATTTATGTTGTGCTGCGGTAGTGAAAGAACATGCTTATTGTTCTGTAACAATGTTTCTGAGAAATAAGAACATTGCGGCTGAGCCATAATATGCCGCTAAATGGAAAAACGACATTGGAGCTGTACTATTCACTATCAAAGGATGCTGATAGATTCCTCTGCACTGCTTGACCATTTGCTGCTTCAAAACAAAACCTCACTGGGAAGTTGCTCTGGCTCCACCTAATGGTCACCTTGAGTATAACCACTGCTTATTATTTCCTGGTCTTATTGCTCTGAGATGGTGCTGTAAGTTAGTATGAGCTATGAGAACATCAGACATCCTCTTTAATTTGATTAGAGCACACTTTACTGCCTCCCAAATCAAGCTAGCAGCCCGTTAATGTAATTGAGTCAAATGACGAACGGCTGACTCAACAAATGAGAATCTGCTACCAATTAAACAAATGGACTTCACTGACTGGACAATGATGAAAATACTGTGCTGTAACAAGACCTGCAGCTGGGAGCCAATAACATTCATCTTTTATGTCCTTAAAGATGTGAGGAGCATATTTCGCTCTCTCTAACTAAAACAATTAATTAAACCTTAACGCAGGATCAATAACAAAAACACAGACACGTGTAAAAGGTCACTGATCTTTGGTTTAATTCGTATTACAGTAAGAACAGTTAAACAAGGCACAGCGTTCAATCAGTGAAATGTAAAGGCCATGAAGGAAGGAAAAGCTACAGTAAGTCATCAACAGAAAGCAAGCTCATAATGTGTCTGCAGATTAAAAACAGAGCTGCGTGTTCTGATGTTTCTTCTACTCGCCTCCACACAGCTCCAGTAGGATTTTGCGGTAGTCGCCAGACGTGTCTCCCTGCACAGCGAGAGAGAGAGAGAGATCAGTGAGACTTCAAAAGAACAGCTGAGAGAAGAACCGCGCTCAGTGTCATGAAGCTAAACACTGACGTTCATGGTCGGACTCCAAGCTCTTTGAACAACCAGACGACATTACTCATGACGCGACAATCAAATTAAAACTAATCAGTCGGTCAGATAAATCAGTCTCATCACAGTTCAAAGCTTCATGACGACATTACATAAAGTTAAAATCGTTGATACTGTTTAATATCACAGCTGGGGCCTGTACTATGGAGCCAGTTTAACATACTCTGGATCTCTTTGCATTACCTGGCTTAACTAAACCTAACAAAAGTGATCCAGCTAAGTGGTCACACTCAACCCGGTAAATTAACCCAGGTTTTCTTAATTTACATTGAACTGTAATTGTAATTGTATAGAAATTGATACTGTCAGGATTTCTTAATACCTTGGTGTACCATAATACCTTAACACTGCCCAAGCCTAGCCGTCAGCATAAGCTGCAGCAGTGATCTAGCTCCATCTTTATAGGACTAAAAACCCCAGAGTTAAACCTAAAGCTACCTTGCTTAGCGTAAATCCTGCTTCGTAGTAAAGGCCCCTGATGAATTGCAAAGCTTTTGCTGACGAGACTTTTTCCCCGCCCCTTGTTTTTAGGGCCTCACCTTTATGAAGGAGTACAGCGTCTTGCCATACATCTTCAGGAACTCTGCCTTAATGTCCAACATGTCAATCTCCGCCCTGGCAACCATTATCCTGATGAGGATGCTATCTGTAGTACCAAGCCCCTGACAAGAGATAGACAGAGACTGTTTACACTGCGCTTGACTTGGCCTCTGCTTGTTTTTAACCACAGACGGCGTGATAACATCAGTCTGCTCCTCTTACTCCATTACAGGCATGAAATATTTACCTTCATTGATTTGTATAGCCGCTCTGCAAAGAACGCTGGCTTGTTCCTTATGCATTTCACTGGAAAGCAGAAACAGATGTCAGCGCATGAGCTGTAGTGTTTTCACAACATGAACAGACATAACTAGGCGGTATAAGCTCAGAGTTATAAAAGGATGTTGGACAAAATACCAAAGAAGCTTTACAACAAAGGGAATTTACCAACAACCGCAGCCTCAGAAATGACTACAGACTTAAGTCAACATGTCTTTGATGCTTCACAACATTTGATGCAAGGTTATTGTACACTACATGGACAGAAAAGGTGTTTTCATTGTTAGATTTTGGCAACATCTTTGGTGCCAGGAAGTCACTACTATGTGTTTCCGCACGTAATCTAATTACAACCACTTGGTAAACAAGCAGCAAGAACTGGCAAGTACAATACTGTGGGATATCGTTTTTGTTTTTATGAATCCTCAGCAATAAATAAACAGGCAATAAATATTATTTGAAGGAACGTGTCGCAGCAAAGACAGACCTATTGCCAGGAAGACGTCCTCCAGACAGCCGGACATCTCCCTCTTAATGCTGTCCTCGATGTCTCTTCCAGAAATCTTCTGATACTCCTCGAAAACTAAAAGAAGAAAACAGAAAGATTAATTGCACTTGTCAAGAGTGAACCACTCTGCATGTCACAATGTAATTTTTCATTATGAAAGGCATGACATATTAATGAGAGATGACAGGAAGTGCTGGCTCCTAAAACTGCCACAAGGGGTCAGTAAAATCCCCACACGATGTCTATGGCTTATCTAAGAAAAAGGTTGTATATTCACAATGCAGCAGTAATGAACCTAAAGGTCTCAAGTCTTCAGACTTTAGTGTGATGTTTGTGAATGTGAAGTGATGATACCTCGCAGCAGATGTTTTGGGTTCCTCACACAAAGCACTGTGAGGAATTTAACCTCGTCCGTGCCCCATCGAGCCTCACCAGCCTCATAGATTTCCTATAAGCACAAACATTAGAAAACTAAGACTCATGACTGACACACATGTTTGATTTGAAGGAGGCTGAACTCTTACCTTGGCATCTACAACAGCCTGGGCCTCGTCCACGTTGTCAGTTTCATCCCGGCCAGCCTGCAGCGCAGAGAAGAGATTAGAAAAAAAGTGTTTTTACAAAGCAGAAGTGACTACTACTGTCTCTTCCCTATACATGAAACAGTTTAAGTGTTTTTCACCCCTGATCAAACTGGCATTTTTAAAAGTCATCTTCAAAATACTTCCGCTCAGACAAATTATGTCTTACGCAACGAAACAGAGTTCATGAAATGCTGAAGTTGTCCAGCAAGAAACAACTTAAGTTACATGAACTACTGTGAAGTTTTAATTAAACTGAATTCTAATTAAAAATGCTTATAGGCAAATCCATTTTTACATGATCTATAACAATGCGCCACAAAATTCAACACTGATACGGGTCCGAGCTAGAAGACGTTATGGACTAATGTTTGCTCACCGTCAGTAAGGACACCAAAACCCTCTGAAACATTCCAGATGTGTCCCCACACACAGCGTCCTCCAGGGATTTGTCATATTCTGCCATGAAAAAATAAATAAATAAAAACATTTAAATGTAATAAATGTGATGCAATACCTGTTGAACTCTGGCCATTATGGTGCAAAAAGTAATACAAACCAAACAGATGCACAGCCACCACACACTACATGAAAATGGCTGTTTATGGCTGATTGCACTAGCTTGTGAAGTTTTACTGGCTGATGCCTTTAAGAAGTTGCCCACTTCAAGTGATTCTCACTACTTAAAAAATACTGTACACTGTATGACCTTATATTCACTCTCCTTTAAGTTCGTTTTAATTCTCACAAACTCCTGGGAAAGTTATATTTAGCCTGCTGAAGTTTAACTATATTCACCAGTTAGTTTTGTCTACAGTCCTTTAAACCAAAACGATAAGCCAAAAGTGGAGATTTGTTGATTCTTTGCGTTTTTGGCACAATGAGCAATGCTTTCCAAAAAAAAAAACAAAAAAAAAAACAGTCATGTGATTCAAAGTTAAAACCACAAAAAAAAGGAAGAGAAAGCAGTTCAGAGCCACCTTCTATGAAATTGGTAAAAAAAAAAATGAAAAAGGTTTGGAAAGCAAATATTTACAAGTGAATACAGTTTCATTAATATTCATCGAGTTGTCATCTAAATTCACCAACTGTGTTGAATTAGTTAGTACAAAACATGTATCTAATTGGTCTCATTTGCTTTGGCTCAGTTCTCAAATGAGAAAAGCATTTTTTCAAAACTTTAAGCTCAAAACTCTTAACAATTAGTTTGTCATTCGCAACAGATTAGAATTTCTCATTCATTCAAGCAAACTGCAAATCTTTCGGTACATGTGTGTAAAAGAGAGAGTCCGACTCTCTACAAATCTGCACAAAAATCACTTGTATATGGTTTAGCGATCAAAAGTGATCAGTTGATTCTCCTAGATGTTGTCAAACTCTCCACAGTTTTTAAACATTATTGCATCTTTTGAGCATCGCGCGCCAAACCGATCCACTGAATTATCAAAATCTGTCATTCAAACATGAATATGCAATAAAAATCTGTGAGATGGAGTGTTTGTGAGGTCTGCCACAGAAAATGGCTAAGACCTGCCAGGTCAGATGTGTGGTACAGAGTTTCTTCTTCTTCTTTTTCTTTTTTTACTAAACCGCCACAAGCATTTTCATTGTTATGGGATATTTTACTTTATTTTGCTTTTTCATAAGGACGTAATTTTGTGGCAGTCATAATCATAATGTAATTTGTGACTGTTGTGGTGAAAAAGCGTCTACACATTTTGACCGGTATGGCTCAAACGATAAAAACGTTTTATTTTGGTGGCCCTGGCCAACACACTGACACAAAAACTAGGTTTTGAAACAAAAACCAAATGTTTTGGGTGACTTACTACCTTGTGCAAACATGCAGCAGAGTTTTGATGTACCGTCAAATTGTTGTGACAGTTGCACTTACAGTTTAGAGAATGTTAAGACTGCTTTGAAAAATGAGCCAAAATGATTGAGAAAAACTGTAAGTATGTGATACCATGGAGCATTATACCATTATAATTAAATTACAAGCGCTAAACAACAAATGCATTTTTAAGAACACTTTGAAAATACTTTGTGACTGTTGTCACTGCAACCACAGAAGAAGAAAAAAAAGCAAACAATAAACTGCCAATTCAACAGAAGCAACGGCTTTTCTGAATAATTTATGCGATCCACTAGTTTCTAATAATAAGGGTCACTGCATCTCCAAACAAAGAACAGAGGCTTCCTCACTGACAGCATCGGGTATCATACACAATCCATAAGAGCCAACACACACGGAGACGCCATCACCTGATGTCACACTTACGTTTCTTGTAGAAAGCATTGATGGTGTTTATTTCAGCGTTTGACCTTGAGGCGAGAATATCAACGAGACAGGCCTCCTCTGTTCCGGCCCCCTGTGATGAACGGATACATGTTAAAAACAGCATATGAAGACAGTCTATACAAGAGATAAGTTCATTAATTAAAAGGAGACCTAGCTGGAAAGACATGCTTGCTCATTTTCAATAAAAAGATTTTTGAAAATTTCTGACCTCGTACGTCACCCTCAACCCAGAGCCCTTTTATTCCTCGTAGCCTCATGTTGTGTCACAAATACATCGCAAAACATTTTTCTAAAAGACTAAATTGTTCCTCTAAAACAAAAGGGATACTCTGGCTTTTAAAAAGCACATTGTGTATTTGTTGGGGACTACTTTAATAAGATGTGGATTAATACACATTTCATGCGCTTATTTCTGTCAGCAAAGAGTGCATGTGGAATGAATTTCAAATAAACTAAGTGCCCGAGTTCACTGCAGGGCTGTACGATTTGTATAAATATCTAATTGCGATTATTTGGACTGATGTTGCAACTGCGCAACAATTTGTGAGATTACAGGGAATGAAAAGTTTTACATAGTTACTCTAATTTTCATTGAAAAAGATATTAAAAGAATATATCATTTTTACAGGGATCTGTACTAAACAAAGATGTTTTTTTTTAAGTCCGTAGAATATGATGTGTAGGCCTGGGGCGGACTGGACACAATTTTGCGCCTTCTGCGATTTCAAAATTGCAGTAGGCCATATTGCGATTTCCATTAAATTTTGATTACTTGTTCACTGTAACGAGGGAGCATGTCAAAAAGTGGATTAGTGTGTCTGATGTTTTTCGTACAACAATGGCACAGAGAAATAAGATCTGATGATTTTGCTTTTGCATATCTTACCTAGGACACAGATTTCTAATCTTTAAATAAAGGTTAAATAAAAATAGAATAAAGTAAAAATAATATAAATCACTCTTTAGACAATAAACAGAAAATACTTGATGAAGAATTCATTGGTTGGTTGGTTTAGGGGACAATACAAACAATACAGACTATCACAAGAATTATTTTGTATTAGATGGTAACGGCAGTGGTAGTAATAATAAATGAGGCACTCCAACCTTCATTGCGTTTCTCAGCTCGGAGGCATCATACACAGGTGCCAGCATCAGCAGACCCAGAACGACACTCCTGAAGTTCGAACTCAGCTCTGAGGACAGATCATCAGCCAGGTCCTGCACGAGGACGGGAACAGATGGATTAACAAGAAAGAAAACAAGAAAAGAAACAAGGAGAAACAAGAAAAGCCCATCAGTCATTTAGAGTACGTGAATAATTTCACCAGTGATGCGAATGTGTAACAAAAACTGCTCATCTTGGGTGCTAAACTAAGTTAACACAGGCTTCACGTTTGGGTTTTGTGTTGCCAGCGTGGACGTGAGACATGACATCACACATTCCACTTTTCCCTAAGACTTCGTCCACAGCAGACAAGCGCCTTCACTAGAGGGTGTGGCTTTGGGACACAGTCTTGTGAACAGAGACGCTGTTGCACAAAACTCGGCTGTGTGACCACATGTGGGCGTCGCCATGTGCAACATGACTCACTCTTTCTGCACTGCAAGGATTCCACTGACAAGCTCTGCAGCTCCCTGAGAGGAACTTTCAAATAACTTTATCGACATCTTACCAGGGACGGCACACTGGCCTGGTTATTATCTCATTAAGTCAACACAGTTAACATTCTGAACTTCCCTTTTGGTTAATATATTGATCTTTTTAATCATGAAACAAAGAACCAGTCAGCAGAAAGTTTGCCTTTGTGGGCTCAACATACGTTTTTTTATAGAGGGGGACGTTCGCCTTTATTTCGGTCTACAAGGCCCTCTCTGTCCTGACATTTGTTTACAGTGGGTATTAGTTTCTGCTTTGCAGTTAATGCTTAACTTACACGCTATCAGTGCTATGTTAGCACAGCAAAACCCCACCTTAGGTGAAAAATGATGAGAAGAGTACACATGGAAAAAGGCTGAGCGATTGAACATCAATTGTTGGCAACAGTTTCCATTAAGGCTCATTTTCTTTGTTTTCTCTGCTTCATGTGTGTGGATTTATGATGAAAAACACTTTTTCATTCACTTGCGAGTACAGTTCAGTCAAAGCTCTCACCTTGCCCACTGATTGTTTGTAGGCCTCTT
>JAQFJB010000011.1:11012898-11023886 GCA_029874875.1 Naso minor | reverse complement strand
TATAAGCAGTTTTTTACTTCCACAGTTTGGAATTTTCTATGAAAAACTGTTTTATTTAAACCCACATTAATATTAATATGTTGTTCAGAAGATAGATTTTGGGCTGTATGTTTGTAGGTGAATTTCACAATTTTGCACAAAAGGCTGACTGTATTGTCATTTAAATGACTACAGAAGAAAAAGATGAGATGTACAAACAGAACACTTAATCTAGATTAGTTTTACTTTGGTCAGATCTCTGTTTCAAATTCATCTTTATCTGAATAAGACCTGCATAATAATGGTTGTAAATACAGTATTTTTAATCAGTGTAAAATAACATAGTTCTACTCATGAAACCTCTCTGAAATGTAGTGATAGGCTAAAATAAAGTTATAACCTAGCACCTTTTAACAAAATGTTAAGCTTACTTGGCTCTTACATTATTCGGTTTCACAAAAGGAAACAGCATCCGTTTCATCCTTTCTGTAATGACTTAAATTTTAAAGTTCGCCTATTAAATTAATCTAAAAAAACAAAGAAAATTACCCTTTTATAGCCTTAATGTAGATTTAAACATAAAGGTATGTTTGTTAACATAGACTTAAATGAATAAATACTCATTTTCCTCTCTAATTATTTTAGTGCTGTCTCAGTAAGAGACTGTAGTAGGTAAAGACATCAGAGTTAGCATACAAAAGTAAACACTGCTGATCTCTAGTGCCCTTTGGACTCAAGAGAAACCAGATAGACATGTCAACAAGGCTCAGCTAAGGCCTAAAGTGTCAGATTAAATTTTCATGTTTTTAAATTTATAGGATTGTTCTTGTCTGTTCCAAAAGCTTGTGGTGATTTTTAAGCATATGCGTGGTGTGAATAAACTGTTAATTTAACAAAATCAGACATATAATGCAAAGAAACGAAAGGAGCTGACTGACTTTCTCCAGACTTGTGTAGTCTGTTTGCTTCTCAACAGGTGGCGCCAACGAGCAGCGCAGCCATCTGTGGCGGAAAAACACTACAAGCACCGACCGAGAGAAGAAGAATAACAAGAGCAGCCGCAGGTTTTCAGGGCAGTTACTCATCATCTCCTACCTCTGTTTCACATTTGCTGTCATATACTAATATGTAACAGGAACCACACAGAATTTTGCGGTCTTGAGGCCTGTGACGAGTCGCAGCTCGTCAGAAGCGACGCTGTTGTTGTGCTCGGGCCCTTTTGTGATTTCGGCAGCTAAGCTAGCTCTCAGGTTAGCTCCTCTCTCACTGGCTCGTCGGCGTCTGACAGACAGTCTGACCTGAGATAATCAGCCTTTGTTTACCGTCCAAACTAACCTGACACCTTTCTCACAGCTCGTCCGGTGCTAATCGTCAGGTGAGTTTGCTCAGTCGTTGTTTTTGTTGGACAAACAGTATGTCTGGAGCCTTTGCATGAGACTGTGTTGTGGACAAGTGTTACTAATGGAATTTCAGTCATGTAGCGTCATTGTTTTGTTGTGTACAAATAGAAATCACAAGGCAAACTATTCAAAAACATTTAAGAAGATGTATTTTATTATATAAAGGCGTTAATTAACGTAACTTTGATTATATAAGGCGATATCTATGAAGGGAAATCCTTTCACTAGGTTTTGTTTTTTCTCTTTCTCTCTTTTATTTTTAAACAATGTACGTATACATTGTGTAGTGATAAGTGAACATTTCAAAATACGTCAACATACTTTAGAAAACGATCAGATTGTGTAATATGTTGCCCAAAAATATTCAAAATATTTACTGTTTCCAGCTTCATAAGTGTGTCAATCTTCTGCCTTTGTCAGTCTTATATGTTCAGTGTCAAGCAATTTCGAAAAGCCATCTGGGGTCTGAGAGATAGTGAAATTTCTTTTTTTTTCTTCTGACATATAAATCAAACATCAGTCTATCGAGAAAGAATTGTCAGGTAAAGTCAAGACCCTTAAGATGGTGACAAAAAACTGTAAGGCGAGCATTATTTTGATCCAGCAAAAGCTGTCCCTAACAGTATATCTCTCACCTGACTCTGATATTACATTGATCTGTGCAGCTCTGTTGCAACGCTGTTCAGCTGACCTGTTCTGTTTTGTTTGTGTTATGTCTCCCGGAAAGTTTAGTGATGGGAGGTTTGGGCAGCAGGTTTCAGTCTCCCTCTCAGGGACTAGAGGAGGCTGCAGAGGGCACGAGTACCAGCCGCAAGCACGGATGTGAGTGCAAGAAGAGGAAACGAAATGCCCCATGTGACTGTGAAAGTGAACAAGAGGAGGACGACGCCATATTAGATACACCTCGCAGGCGAGTTCAGTTTAAAAATGAAATCAGGTTAGTGCTAAATATGTTAGATTTGTTCATATTTAATCATTAATGTGTCTTTGTTTCTCTTCTTTGGTTTGTTTTTCAAACTGAGCAGGAAAAAATTAAAAAGCACATCCCGGTACATTTATCAGACCTTGTTCCTGAATGGGGAAAACAGCGACATTCGCATCTGTGCACTGGGACAAGAGTGGAATCTCCACAAAGTGTACCTGTGCCAGGTAAAACATAAACACAATAACAACTGTTGGTCAGGCGGGTAAGCATCACCTATCGTTCAATAATTTTTCTCTTTTCTCTCTGTTCCTCTTTCATTTTGCAGTCGGGGTATTTCTCTAGCATGTTCAGCGGCTCCTGGAAGGAATCCAACATGATGGAAATCAACTTAGAGATCCCGGACCAGAACATCGACACTGAAGGTGAGAGGACAGAAAGCAGCCGCACTCAGCTGTTTTTGTTTGCTTCTGTTTTTGCTGACACTATTTCTCTGTTTTCTTGTCGGTGTGTGTGTTTTTGTGGACGTAGCTCTACAAGTCGTATTTGGATCACTGTATCGGGATGATGTTCTGATCAAGCCCAGCAGGGTTGTCAGTATTCTTGCCGCTGCTTGTATGCTCCAGCTGGTCGGTATAATGAACGAAGTTACCTATTGTCTCAAATGTCAAATTAGCATGTTGATTTTTGTCCGTGCAGTCATATGACGCAAATGCTAATGAAGTGTCATGGTTTGTCGTTTCACTACAGGATGGATTGATCCAGCAGTGTGGAGAAACTATGAAGGAAAACATCAGTACGAAGACTGTGTGTGGCTACTATGCTTGTGCCAGCATCTATGGCTTGGATTCAGTCATGAAAAAGTTAGATTTTAATTCGTTTTTAAAAAATTTGAATCAATACAATATTGTGGAATTACATCAAACTGTGCTCATGTTTGTGAATCTCCTCCTGCAGGTGTCTTGAGTGGCTTCTGAACAACCTGATGACCCATCAAAATGTCGACTTGATGAAAGAACTTGGGTGTGTGTGCTCATCGAACGATTCTTTAGCTTTCCATCATGTTCAAGCTTCTGTCCTTCCTCAAAGAAACTTTTCTGATAATAAAGGAATCAAACCTACTTTACCTTGGGATAAACCTTGTGATTACAATGTGCAGCTCAATTAAAATAGTCTTGATCTGTTGTAGTTGTGTCTTTATAATAAGGATAACGTAATAGCTGTATTGAGTAGTTAAATGAGTCAGTGACTGTAGTCGCCATTTATCTCTACTTTGCATTTACAGTTCAGAGGTGATGGAGCAGCTCATCCAGTCGTCAGACCTCTTTGTAATGCAGGTGGAGATGGATGTATACACAGCTCTGAAAAAGGTACGTGGAAAAATTCATGTCCCTTTTTACCCCCAGATACACTTGCTGTACAATCAGACCTGTTTCTGTGCGCACTCCTTGCATTTTTCTTTCTCCGCAGTGGATGTTTTTGCAGCTCAACCCGTCGTGGGACGGCCCCATCAAGCAGCTACTGGCTGACGCTGATGCTTGGCTTTGCAAACGCAGGACAGGTACGAAAGGCCACATCTTGAAGAACAGATATGTTTACATGCAGTGTTTTCTTTGTCCGTAGCCACACTTTTTTTTTTTTTTTTTTTTGACTGTATCCCCAATCGACTCTTCTCTACAGACCTGTGTGAGAAAGAGCCCTTCTTGAACACAGAGGAGGGCACACCGTTCCGTTCAGTGTTCAGATACGTTCGTCTCCAGTATATCATCAACGATCTGGCATCTGCACGGATCCTGGAGAGAGACAATATTTTGCCTCCTGGTGAGATGTGATTCCGCCTGATGTAATTTAATCATGACTTTGCTTCTGAAAAAAAAATTAAAAAGAAATCCTCAACTTTATATTCTTGTATCAAAGCTGTAAAGCAAATAATTTGATTTCAGTTTTTATGGGCTTTCACATTATTTTACTGATTTTTCTGTGAAACTTAGATCAGTTTTGAAGACAAATATTCTATTTTCCACTTTGTTCTGAAGTCAGTTGCTTAAATTTTTACTTGATGTGAAGTAAAACCAAAAAATTACACCGACTTGCATAGATTTCAATTAAATTTGATAGTATAAATTGTAGAGCAGTGGTACCATTTTTTCATGTTCATCCCAAATATATATCTAGGGAAATGAGGAATGGTCTTTTCCATGAGTTATTAACTGTTTATGCTTTCTTTTAAATGCAGATTGGTTAACGTCGGTGTACAAAAACCAGTGGTTCGCGATGCTTCGGACAGAATTTGAAAATGATAATGGGTGAGAATCTGAGACTTAACGATTCTATTGCCAACAGACTGTTTTATATAACAACAAAAACTGTATGCATAGAATACAACTCTACTGCTGTCTGGATGACAAAGGCACTTGTCTGTTATTAGTCCCCATGAAGCTAACAGAGAAGAGTTCGAGCTGAGCAGTATGAGGTGTGGCAGGAAACTGACTAAAGATGGAGATGTGAGTTGGAAAATATTACTGCTGCAGTAACTTCTCGCCCCAGCACAGTGTATTTTGTTATTTTTTTTTCCAGAAAAGCATTCATAGTTTTTTTTTTCTTTTCCTCAGTACTGCTGGCGGTGGACAGGCTTTAACTTCGGTTTTGACCTGCTTGTGACCTACACAAACCGTTTCATAGTGTTCAAAAGGAATACTCTGAGTCAGCCATGTGGGGGCGCTGTGAGTCTACAACCTCGAAGGCATCTGGCGTACAGGTCTGTTGTGCGGTCATTCTTTGAACATTTATCCAAAAGCTGTGTTCAGCTTTTTAAACAGATTAAGAAGAAAAGTAATCACTATATATAAATGTGACTCATCTGCAAGAAATAACCAAAAAAAAATAGAGAGATATACCGTTTTGTTAAAGGAGCAATGTGTAACATAAGGCCAGAATCTGCATTTAAAAAGTTAAAAAAAATTAACTAACATTACTAACAGAATTTAAAGAAGGACTACTGACATTATGTCAAAGTTGAAGTTAGCATGCTAACTGGCTAGCCTAGCCTGTCCTGTTTTGAGCTTGGTTGTTTAGTTATCTCATTGTAAAACGCACTTAATTTAAACTCAGAAGAAAATAAAACTTACCAAGACGAACTTGGTTTGCCAATCCATCGTTTCAACAATCGCCAACTCTTACTGTGTCAAAACAAACCAAGTGAGGTGATCAGGGAGTTCTCTCGTCTTGAGAGTTGGACAGAGCAAGGCTAGCTGTTGTCCCGTTTCTGCTCTTTATGCTAAGCTACGTGAGCCAGCTGCTGGTTTTAACTTCTTATTGACCTTACATACATGAGTGGTATCAAGCTTGTCACTCCGCAAGAAAGCAAATAAGCAAATCTCTCAAAATGTCTTTTCAAACAATGTCTATGTATGTGCAGCTTCAGTTTTAAAGTCATTAATTTTGATGATTTCTATTCATTCAGGTTACGTCTCGCCTCCTTTGATAGCCGTGGAAAACTAGTCTGCAGTCGCTCAACGGGATACCAGCTTCTCACCCTTGAGAAAGACCAGGTCAGAGGGCACCGTTAATCGTCAGACTCAGTCATGCCATTAGCTTGTCGTAAATGCTATTCTTGACTTGCTTAATGTTCCTCTTCTCTCCCTCATGACTCAGGAATATGTGGTGATGAACCTGGACAGCCGCTTGTTATCATTCCCCCTCTACGTGTGCTGTAACTTCCTCTATACATCGCCTCATTCGGACAACCGTCCAGATTCCACAGAACAAGAAAGTACCACTCACATCGTGTCTTGATGCCCTTTTAGCAGCCAGTAACTGCTACTGTTCCTCTGGTAATGCTGAAACACTGACACAAGCTTGTTTGTACAGTCCACCAACACACTGAACATCACTTTTACATCGGAGGTATCATCTGCATGCTATGTAACTCAGTGGATTATGGGAACATTATGAGGGAACAGCACCAGAGGGTGAAACTGGACCTTAACTGGCTCGTGTGGATTGTTTCATGTCTCGTACTCGTTCTGACCATATGTACATACATGGACTGTTGGGTGAAGGTCAGAAGTATGGCTGTTACTTTGATGGGCGCGCTCAAAACCCTGAACCGCAGATTGCCGTTCCTAGGGTGGACATGGTTATCCCTGGATTTCTAACGGGCACGCAAAACAGCAACCATCGTCTGTACTGGAATCGACAGTTTTGTGTAGGAAGCAAACAAAATACTGCACATACGGATTAAGTGTCATAAACAATCCAGCCAAAAAAGCCACATATTTCAAATGGTTCTTTGTGGCTGAATCCTGATAGAGAAGACACTGTACAATAACTACCAGCATTAAAAGCTGTAAAAAGGCTGAAGTCTGACAGTGTCTCTGCCACCTGCTGCTGTTTGATTATTTGCTAACAGAAATTCAGTGTCATACCTGCTGCCATATTTCACCTTTACTCTGTTCAAGCAGCTTTCTTTGCCCTTGCTGTTACATTAAAAAAAAAGGCCAGAGCCACAACTGACAGATGTCGACGGGTGAGAAATTGTCTAATAGATGCAATAAAAGCAGGATTTCCAGCCTGTGTTTTAACTCCAGTGCTGCACGTCAGTCTCACTCTGTTCTTCACCAGGTCAGCTTCTGTTAAGGCTTACAAATTAGTACTGGAGGAAAAAAAAAACAAGGCCACTCTGAGAATATACTCTGTATTTATACTCTGGACTTTTTAGAACAACTGCAAAATTCGATTCTCAAAACTTCAAATATTGCATCATCGAGTGAAACCCTCACAGTTGGGCGTCTGATCATTAACACCAGCTTCTGGATGTTCGCAGCATTATGTTAAAACTCAAAGAAATGTTGATACACTGCAGCTTTTGAGACTGCAGCGTTTACCGGCCACACTGTCCATTCACTGCTGTTCAAGTCAGACCTGTAATATAAAGCATATGTACAGCTCACTCATTCTACTCAGTATGACTTGTGTGCTATAGCTTCAGCTGTTACTGTCAGAATGTTCAAAGTTGAAGGTGTTTTTTTATGCTCTTTTGTTTTTTATTACTTTATTTGTATTTGCATTGATTTATTTTTGAAAAAGAAAATATGTATACAATTGTTGACAGCCAATAAAATTGCCCGTTCACATGGGCTGTGGTGCTAGCACATGATCTCTTTATCTAATGTAGGTCTTTATTACAGCTGTTCAGTTATTCATGTATTTATGCTTCTGTGTGTATTACAAAAGTTACTCTGGATGATTATCGATAATATCTTCTTGTGAGATCATGTTTTTTTCTCCAGAATGTGCTTACCTTTGGTGCTGACCCTCATTATCTCCTTTTCCTCTCCGCTGAAGCCTGATTTTCTGCTTAGTGACATTTAATGGGAAATCGCTACAGTAACATATTGACAGAGCGGCACAGCCACTTCATTCTGATTGTGTCAGCTGTAATATTCTGTACTGTGATCACTCAAATCAAGCTCACAGCTCAGAATTATCACCTTGTTGTGATTAGGGCTGGGTATCGTCAAGAAAAATTCCATACCGGTACCAGTACCGATACTTTGACCGATTTCTGAACGATACTTTTTTCAATACCAATTTTATCTAATCTGTTTTAACAAAAGATTACATTACACATACCTATGATCGGCCCTGTCTCTGCATGTTATCTGCCATTTTTCTTACAGAACACAAGAGCACAGCCAGTCAAAAGTACTATTATATCTCGGCACAACACGCATGCAGCTCACTGATGCTGTTGAGATTAACTCCTTTGGTCATTCGATACCAAATTTTGATACCTGACGTTTTTCGGTACTCTTGCGGTATTGAGGCAGTTCGGTCGGTACCATAAAAGTATTGACGTTCAATACCCAGCCCTAGTTGTGATTGCGTTTCCTGTAACGATTGCTTCTTTGTGGTTGTATCACTTTCATCTATAAGATGAACCCAAACATTTCTCTCTAAAATGGCAGCAATCTGGTGTTAACTGGTGCTAATTCCATCATATGCACGTCCTTTTTTCCACCCAACTGCAGGAAACATGAAGTCCTCCTGTGGTGAAATTATCAATGTTGTGCTTGCTCTTGTTACAATGCATTCACTGGGCTATTTCTCTGACAAAAACATTGAAATGATCAGGTTGACCTCTCTTAAATTTGCATTGGTGTTGAAGGAAAGCAATACACCTCCTGCTCACAAGACCAACGCCAACAAAACATTGCAAATAGCCACTTTGCTTTCTTTTTTTTTTGGACATTTCAAGAAAACTACACAGAGATGTACTGACATTGCGGGCACCTAATTAAAGCCTCATCTTATCAGTCTGTCACGTCAGCAGGAATTTTTATTTCGAGCCATCACGATATTTCATGTTAAAGCGTTTTATCAGCTGATGCCAATGATGTGTTGATGTTACTCTGCTTCCTTGGTGAAAACACTTGATCTTTATCAGGGATGAAAAAAGCTGAATGAAAACCAGCAGATCATAAGCTTGGTGTAACACTCATTACAAAATAAAATCATCCACAGATTGGCTTTGTGACTGTTGAACACTAAGGCAGCGTTTCAGAGGAGGTGTGAACTAAATGTAAGAAGCAGAGAGAAACTCCTCTGTACTTCCTGTCACAGCGGCTCATAGATCAAAGTGTAGGTGGACAAACTTGTTTGACTTTGCAGAGTCTTTGTTGTGTTTCACTGTGATTCAGCTGTGATTTTGTTCCGTTAAATGTTGATTTGGGTAAAAATAATCAGTTTAGAGAAGATGAGTTTATTGAGGCTCTTTATTGAAGTTTTGCATCTTATCATTTATTCTTTATTTTTTATGATGTAAAGGACAAAAACGATGTTCAATTCTCAGGCTTGCTTTTTTTTTTTAAATTCCAGACATCTTGTTTGTTATTGACTGTCTGTGTGCACTGCATTCTCCTCAGCAGGTGGTTTGTCATTTTTGCAAAAATTTATGTCTTTTATTTTACCTGCTTTGTTGCACGACAACAGTAGGTTCACCAGCTTTTGATTTCAAAAGTGTTAAACTTCAACAAACCATTTGAACCAATTCAACAAGTTGTAGAAATTACATCAGGTCTTGTTTAGGGCGTTTTGTATTTATTAATGTTGAATGTTCTACTATTACTCAGACTGCCAACTTACAGTGTTGCCTTTCTGGTACTATTATTTGTATATAATTGAGTACTATTCTTTTGCAGTCAATAAAATATATAACAAAAGCAGCACTCATTGCATTGTCTCGATACTGAAAAACAGAACAGCTCTTGTTGTTATTGTGGAAGTAGTCGACTCCAAAACCAGGTACATGGACAGTACTTTTAATCCAGATGTACAGACATATCTCGCCACTGGAGGTCAGACGATAACAGAACAACTAACGCTAAAATGACAAAAAAAATAGAGCACGGGATGAGAGGGCTCATGATGGAGAGAGGAAACTACATGCAGCTGTGAGGAGTTAAACAAGGATCTCAAAACTCTGCATGAACAGACACATGAAACATGACGGTGTTCTCTAGATTTTCAAGCACCAAACTCTGAAATGCACTGAGTAGTTTGAAAAACTCGCTAAGCAGGTCGTCTGGAAAGCATTTCGGAGTGAGTATCCTGTTCACACACAATGACACATCGCTGGTGTTGCAGATCCTCGTACACGAGCATCTATCAAGCAAAAACCACCCAGCTCCCAGTCATCAGGGAGGTGACTGTTCATAGATTATACTTAGTACGCGTACAACAAAAAAAAAAATCTCCACAACTCTAACATTAAGAGTCACAGCTTCCATGTGTCAAGATGTGAGACATTTTCTCTTCATTCTTCACCCGTTCATTCGGTTTTCTCGCCCTGTTCTTCAGTTGTTACCGGTCAAACTGGCTGAGTTGACTAACCCTGCACTGCTGTGTGTGTGTGTGTGTGTGAGTGTGATGAGCTCAGGCCGTCTGCCAGAGGAACTACAGCCACCCATCCTGCTCTTCACTGCTGTATAGAGTCCAGATTCTCCTTCAGTCTCCGGGTCATGCTGGGGATCAGGTTTATGTGGTCGTCCACACAGCTTCCTACACAGCGTTCCATCAGGGAGCGAACGGCTGGCTCCTTAGCGCCGGAGTCAAAGAGATCCTTCGCCTTATCGTTGCAGTGCATCGTGCATCTGGTGAGGCGGTCCTGAGGAGGCAAAGAGAACACGGATTAGGTTTGCCAAAAACACACAGAGAATAACGATAAGAATCCTGAGCGACGCTGGTTTAAGCACCAAAGTTTATTTAATGGAAACACCCAAAAAGAAGTCCAAGTAAGCAGGTTTTTAATTTAGTTGATCCTTATTCTGTGTTTGGCAAAAAACATTTAGTGATATATTTCAAAACAAAAATCGTGAACCACAAGATAAAGGAATACTTCAGCACGTGTAGAAAGGAAAAGATCCGTCAAATATTTGATTATTTTATGTAAATGACTCTTCTCTCGTTCACAGGCGTTTACCAAAAATATATGTAAAGTGACTTGTTTTTACCTCAGGGACCCTAAATAGGCAAAACCCACCTTGGTCTGTGGCAGGCTTGATTAAGGTGATTATACAACCTCTATTATTAGAGCTGTAACGATTAACTGATTAATTGAATAATCAAAATCTCAAAATATTTTGATAATCGATTAATCGTTTCAGTCATTTTTCTGAATAAAGTCA
>JAQFJB010000011.1:10946346-10963878 GCA_029874875.1 Naso minor | reverse complement strand
TGTACTCGGCCAGGATAGTCTTCACAGTGTCAGCGTCCAGCTCACTTTGTGCACACTGAAGACAGAGGGTGGGAGACGTGTCAGTCAACACAAGACAGTGAGACAATGAAAGCAAATGCTTTATACATAATAAACAGCTGCATTCATGCGTTCAACTTTCACGTTGTACAATTTACATTATCCTTTTAAACACAACATACTGAAAGCAACTTTGTTGAGTGTAGTTGTGCATGTCCACCAGAGGGCAGCATTGAAGTGTTTCAGTGTTGACATGATGAGACCTTTTTCTGTAAAAATGAACTTTCTGCATCTGATTCTGCAGATCGGTTTACACTTTTAAATAACTTCACACACAAATAAACAACATTAAAATGGACAAACCATCAACTAAAATGTGGCATGCCAGAATAATCCTAAAATAACATCTTAAGTCAGTTTACCAACCAAAAACACATCAACAAAACAGTTTTCATTTTATGAAATCACTGAGAAGTGACAAGTCTACTTTTCAGAATTTAAAACTGCCGTTGTTCAGTGTGGGACGTACTGTAGCTGTAAAGTTGATTCCTCCTTTATCTTTCTTCTTGAAGCCGATGTTGGGAGGTTGCTTGTTAAGTCGGATGCCAAAACCCTCCAGCTCATGTTCTATCAGCTTCTTGTGGCCAAGAGGCTTCAACACGTCGAGCACTATCAGGATTAGGTTGCAAGTTCTGGCCACTAAAACAGAGGGAAGAGGGAGAGGGAGACACTGGTTACAGAAAGTATAATAAGCAATTGCATAACTTCTGTAGCTGATACATTATGTATCTGCAGCCTATTAATAGCAACAGTCATGGGGTTTTACTATTTTCCTGTTACCACTTAAACCTGTCAACTAAAAGACAGTCGGTCTTATTTCTGCACCTACTGTGGTAAAATAAATTTGATTATATTATCTAAACACCACCTTCCACTCTTCATTGCCACGATTCTCTTTGCTGACAAAAAAAGCCTATAAAAGGCACACAGTAATGACAGAAGTGAAAAGTGTCTCAAAGATTTTATTGTGTCCAACATCAATTTTTGCACTAAAAATGTTACGCCAGCTAAAGTTAACCCGGTGTTCCCAAACCAGAAACCCTGGATGACCAGAGAGGTCAAACATTTACTGGAAATGAGAGGCACTGCGTTCAGGACAGGCGACACTGCAGCTCACCACAGCTCTAACCCACAGCGGGGGCATCGGAGCAGCACCACGCACCTCCGCTGTCATTGTCAGGGCACAACAATGCCTTTACTTTTTGAGAAGGGTGAGGAGAGCAGAACTTTCTCAAGACTTCCTCCTCAACCTCTACTGATGCACAGTGGAGAGTGTGCTGACTTACAGCCTCACACCAAAGCTGTAATAAACAGGACCAGAGGGCTTTGCAGCATGTCATGAGGATCACAAAAAGACCATCAGCACACAGCTGCCCGCAGCTGAGAACATCTACCTGTCCAGATGTCAGAGCAGGGCCTCTAAAATTTATTAGAGACCACACTCACCCTGCGCACCACCTCTTTGAACCGCTTCCCTCTGGCAGATGATACAGGACTTTGCACTCACACCACAAGGATGCTAAATGCTTCTGTCTCTGAGGTGTTTAACAACTGAACGGTGCCTTTACCAGCTACCCCTGTTAACTTGGTTTGTATTATGTGATTTGATCATGATTATTTAGTGCATGCACCACACTTCACAAATAAATCTGAAAACAGAATTGTTTCAAATATTATGATTTTTTTGGTTCACATTAGTGATTGTATAGAATACATGAAACACAACCTTGAAAATCCACCATTTTTGAGAGTACATTCAGATTCAGGCATATTTCAAATTCTTAAAACGTTGTACAAACCTGTATAAATGGTTTAGAACTAGTTTGTTTTAAAATCTTATGCTGTCAGCAAAACCTGTTTCAGTCTTAGCAGAAGCCTTGACATCTTTTACCTGCGATGACCTGTCTGCCTCTGCCTTTGCCATCCTTGGCTCCCTCAATAATTCCTGGAAGATCCAGAAGCTAAGAGGGAAGAAGCACAAAAGGGAAGAAGCAAAAAATTCAAGTGAGTAACCCACTAAAAACGTATCAAAATGAAAAGACTTTTTGCTACTGAGCAAACGATGAACTCCTGAATTGTACCTGAATTTTGGCACCTTTGTAGCGAATGACTCCAGGTACAGTCGTAAGAGTTGTGAACTCGTAGGCGGCAACCTCAGAGTACACACCTGCAAGGTTACTTAGCAGTGTGGACTTTCCCACTGACGGAAAACCAACAAAGCCAATACGGGCATCGCCGGTTTTTGCAACATCAAAACCTAACAGATAAAAATGAATTGGAAAATGTAATCAAACATCCACTGTGGTGCTTTAAATGAAAGAAAAGGCTTTAAAACATGTTTGTTATAAAACCTAAAATCAGAAACTGTATTATCTATTTACAGATGCGGATCTTACCCTCTCCTGTTGCACCTCCGCTGCCTCCCTTTGGTGTGATGAGTTCCCTCCTCAGTTTGGCAAGACGTGCTTTGAGCAGACCCAAGTGGTGAGCTGTGGCCTTGTTCTTCTGCGTCCTGGCCATCTACAATTAACAGCAACAACATCAGCACGAGGTCCTACACTTGTTCTTCTAATGACAGTTTTGGAGTAACCAGTGAGCAGTGTCTTTATACAGTTCTTACATGTAGGAATGAAGATTACACAACTGGAAAAAAAACACACACACAAAACAGCTGGTGCTCCGTGCAATGCACCGACAGCTTTACTAGTTTCGCCGCCCTCTGCCCACTGCATGCTGGGATAGATTTGTAACACTTCGCAATGTGGTTACAAAGAGTAGGAGCAGGACAAGTTAATTTTCTTTTTTAAAATTTGATAGAGAAACAAATTCTGGAAGACAGTTTGCACAGAAAGACAGCTGTAGATTTTGCCCCCCATGACTTTGACTGGAAATGCATTAAGACCTTTTTAAATGGTTTGTATATGAAGTGTTGATATGGACACCAGGCTGTTGTTTTATTTAGACAGACCTGAAAAATAGTCCTATCCTTTGAAGTAATGAGCCGATGAGATACAGTGATAACCTGTTTAAATGGGATGTAAATCGTTTTCTTTTACGTGGCGTTTCTGTAATATCACCTGATCTGTTCAGTACTTATAAGACAGCATCACAGTGTACAGTTAACCTGTAGGGCTGCAACTAATGATTATTTTCATTATCGACCAAGCTGCCCCTTATTTTTACGATTAATTAATCATTCCATGAAATGTGAAAAAAGTGTGAAATATGATCATCTCAATTCCCCAGAGCCAATGCGGCGTCTTCATATTGCTTCTTTTATTTCCAAACAGCCCAAAACACAAAGACTCCATATTATTATAAATGATAGAAAAAAGCAGCAAAGCTTCACATTTAAGAGGCTAAACAGGCAATTCTGTTCACTTTTGTAGTTGAAAAATGGCTGAAAAGATTATGAAAATAGTGGGCGACTATTTTTTTAATCCATCAATTAATCAATATTTGATCAATCGTTGCAGCTTCATAAACCTGTAAGGAATATTCGGTAACCCTGAAGTATCATACCAATCAATCAGTGAGCTTCACGTTTCTTCTTGTACTATCTGCACAAAGTAAAGTTGTAACTTTCGCAGCACTTTATTTGACAAAAGTTCTCCTTCAAGGCTAATTTCAAAAATCGCACAACACTTAAAGCAACATGACAAAACTGCTACAAGTTTATCGTCAGTGCTTCAATTTACCGCTGTTTCGACGAAACACGTTAACACGCAGAAAAACGAAGAATGTTGACATAGAAAAAAATATGTTTGTCATATTACGTTAACTTAGAGCTATGTTTGGTTATTTGAGAGCAACCCGTTGAGAGATTTACCGTTAACACAACATCGAACCTGTACGCCGCTTGAAAGTTATTTTGCAAGACACTCAATCAAACTGAATTTAGAGTCATCACTAACGTTAATGACCGTATCCATGCTACAGACATAGTTAGCTAGCCGATAGCAACATCCTCTAAATTCTAATATCCGACTCATAATACATTTACAAGTCAAAACAACGCATAAAGCAACTTTCCCGATAACTTTTCCACCTCATAATGTAATCTGTCAAGGAATGTTACAGTGTAACACAAGGCCGAGCTGTGGGAGCTAAGCTAGCCTTAACAGCTAGCGGTTAGCTAAAACGTGACTGATTCATTGGGTTAACGTTAGCCAGCTGTTTGCCTTTTACCTTACCTCATTTTCTATCTCTGCTATTTTGGCAAGTATACTCATGGTGACGGAGATTTCTGGGTACTAGCAACGCTGCCGGAAGAAGCTGGAAAGATTTTAACATGAAAGTTGGCAAAGTTAGATGCCGTTTAGCAAGCACACTAGCCTACACCGGGCAAGAACCGCTGTGTGCTGTGCGCGAGTTCGTGGCAAATCTCGCGATGACAGAGTATGAGATGAGATGCCAGCCCAGCACAGTGACTTACAGGACAAAAATTGTAAAGGCAAAAGGTAAGAAGAAAAAAAAAAGTTTTTCTGGCACACAAAATAGTATTGCAGTATGGGTCTTTTTGTTTGTCAAAAGATAAAGGCCACATTATCACAAGATAATGCACGTTTTATCTAAGAAGGTGGCATTTAGTTTTGACTGAGATGGTTGGATCACAGGTCAGAGGTTTAGACAAAGGCATCTACCAAATGAATATGCCGGTGGCTTAAATGTTGTCGCAAATTTCTTTTATTTTAATGAGGTTTAGTGTTGGAAAGTAGGCTAACAAAGTATAGTTCAATAAATATTACTCTGAACTCTTTGAAAGGCACTTATCTTTACTTGAATATTGACATTTTATGGGATATTTATGACTACGTCCACACTATATTTCAGAGGCAAATATAGACTAGCACTTTTTACCCTTATTTTGTAACAGTCAATAGTTGCTTTTCATATTAATATTTCACATTTAAATATGTTAAACTTTTAAAATAAAACAAAACACACTAATTAAGATTACATTTGTGGCTCCTAACCTTTTTGTTTTTGCCTGCTTTATAAAAGAGCATTCTTGATTTGTTCACAGGTTTTGGATGTCTTTGACCTTTTAGCTATTGCATCAAAAAATACCTTTTGCTATGAGTTTATTTGAATATCTGTTCAAGACTTGAGCGCTTTATTTTTCTGTCTCCCCACTCCATTAGTCGTCTCACAACCCTCACATTTATCTCATCCTTTCAATAAACCCGATGGGCCTACTAGGTTGAGAACCACTGAGCTAAGCTGCTGTTGCTCACTATATAAATGAAGACCAGCTTTTTTGATTTTTGATGTCAGACTTAAAATTACTTGTAGCCTACCGGACATTTGTCGTCATGATAGTGGCTCTTTCCCTTTATAGATCTAATTTCTTCTACCACCACCAATAATACTACAGATACCACCTCTTACAATTTACACTAGAGTGCCTACAAGTTATTAAGTGGGGCAAACTTTAACCAGTTTTATAAATAGTCACAGCTTTGTTAATTTGTCTTCAGTTGTTACAGGCACAAACATATTTTATTTGTAACAAGTCATGTTTATTACAAAGTCGCACACAACAAAAAAGGACACAGGCCTGTCAAATTATATATTTTTATTGTTTAATTGTTTATTGTTTAAGTCGCATACAGTATAATTTCTCATTGGTTTCTATATTTGCTGAAGTTTGTGGACACTTTGTTCACCATCTAATTGACTTGTTGGTTAGTGGGTGGGGTAAGTGGGCCGGTTGGACGAGGTCAGTGCTGCCGATTTGGCCAGATCTCCGCTGACCCATGCTACTCTCTGTGAACCTCTGTGAAGAGGTCGCACTAACAGCTATATTCATATGGTGGATATTAACGTCTAGAGGGTATGTTGGTCAATCCTTGGTTTGTCACACAGATAATATGGAGACAGACTGTGCAAGAGGCCAAGGAGGATATTCCAATCTAATTTAAAAGTCTTAATTTGACTTTTGACCTTAAAACTTAATCTTAAAACCTAATAAATGCCAGCCGCCGTAAGTAGATTTACCAGTTCTGCTCTTTAATATTGCTCGTCCAGCTCAGCCAACAGTGTCATCTAAAGCATATGTTGTAAAAAATTAATGCAATCTGAGGAATAATGGCATTTTAAAGTCGTCTTTAATTAATTTCAGGAAAGAACCTAATAGACGACTTTATATATGTACCTTAACTCCAGTCCCTAAGATCTATTAGACCATGTGCTAGGTATGCTGAATCTGTCACTTCATACAGTACATCCCATTTGTTGTTTGTTTAGTTGTAGGAGGTGTGCTTGTCCTCATCAAAATATATAAAAATAGGCATTTTCTTTTTAAAAGGTAGATACGGTTTTAGCGATTTGTTGTTCAGCATTTGTTGTTGCCCAGCTGGGGTGACAGCAAGCATAAATAGCACAGGAAGGGAGGACAGGAGGTGAGACACAGCAAGACAAGGGGTAATTTACTGAGTTTGTTTTTCATTAAATACATTTTTGTAGACCTCTGCAGGTCTGAGTTAATGCTTCTTTTCGAGAAACAGAAAAAGGGCTTTGACTTAATTCATCAACACTAGCCACAACTTGAGAACTGACAATAATAAACCCATGCCCAAACATCTCAAATGTTCTTCTTTTAATGAGCAACGCATCTGTATATCATACGTCGGTCAGCATTGAAGTGCATTGATTAAAAAGGAAGTGCAAGTACAGATTTCGACGCATTCATTTTGACTAGAGGATTAAATTATTTGCAACGTCGCCCCAAAAATAGTCATTCTACTGGGATTCTTTGCAAAATAAAACTGCTATAGTTGATGCTGTTTCTAACCTAAAAGATATATGCGTTTTTTTTCCTCATTTCAAGCTTTTCGAGTTACCAGCATCTCTGAGTGACGTGTGTAGAAGTGATTTTCATCTGCCTTCTCGTGTCAGTTCACTCTAGTCCGTAAAACACAGCACTTGAACTTAATATCACTGTCATGCTCCCTGACTAATTTCTCGTGGTTTCTCAGTTTGCTTTGAGCAACACAGCAACTGAATTAAGCCAGCAGAAGCCCAAAGTCTGTGAGAAGCACTATTTTAGTGCAATAGTTTCACACTTGCCACCTAAAACTGGCTATCTCTGCATAGAGATGGAGTAGAGTTCTTATCGTAACCCCATCGATAGGCCTTTTAGTTTTTATGGAAGCGCCATTATTTGTGGTCATGTCACCAGAGCAAGGATAACAACATCTTTTGAGGTAATAAAAAACAAATATCAGCATGAAGTTATCCATTAAAATGCACTGTCCCCAGTATCTTGGATTCTGTCATCAGAATTTGGATAATACTTATTGAAACCATAAGGCTTTACGATAAATGCAACTTGGCCATATGATGGCAAAAGTCTTCAGTGGAGGCATCTCCCTTGGACTCTAGCTGCTCTCGGAGGAGGTGGGCGGTGCTGTGGAGGACGACCTCCGTCGGGACACTGACTGTGAGCGTTCAGGGCTGTGTTTGTCATAAGGCTGGAGCTGCACCTCCAGGAAGTCCCTGTGCTGCTGGCTGATGACCTGGCTGATGAGTCCTGGCAGAGCCTGTAAGTTACTCAGTAGAGTCTCTAGCTTCGTCTCCAGCAGAGCAATCCTCTTCTCCATGTCCTCACCTCTCTCATTTAAGTCCGATATCATGTCATACATGATGTTCTGAGTCTGGAACATGGGAGAGGAAACACACTTAACATGATCATTGTCCAAATTGGTGTTATTTTTAGTGGACAAAACTGTATGTGTCCATTATTAAACATACATGATTTAAGGTTAAAACACAGGCTTCTTCAATACTTCAATAAATATGCAACTGAAAGTGCTCTGAGTTCACTCTGAAAAGGAGAGGAAAGGAAATAAAGAAGATTAACTTTCTCATCATGCTCCGTTCAGACTGCAGACTGATTTTAAATAACTGAAAAAAATCCATATGAAGAGAGAAGTCATTAACAGCTGTTAATTGTCTGACACAAGAGCAATTAAAGGATAGGCACTCATTATTTCAAGTCTGTCAGAAAGCAATATTCACATTCACATAGACAGTTAATTGTTCCCTGTCTCTGTGCCGGTACAAAAGAAATCTGCAGTCATTTTACAACGTAAAACTACATTTTCAAGTTTGACTGAAGCGAATATGCAGCTTCAGCAGTCTGAATTAGATGCACAGAGAGGGTTTCTTCCAGAAGTAATCTTTTACATTCACTTTATCGCTTTGGTATGCTAATATTATGGAGGGACAGTGACAAAATATAAGGTTTTACTGCCAAAGCAAAGAAGAAACAAATGCGGCAAACAAAACCTTACAAGGTGCACTCACAGCAAATGATCTGTGCCGTTTGAAGCACGTTTGACCCCAAAATAACCCTAATTCAACACACATATGGGCACGTGAGTATTTGTTTTAAAAGGTAGTTTAAAAAAATGCGGACCCATCCTAAAATCCTAGCTAACACAAAATGCTAAAAGGGATATTTCATCAGTAAAGCAAAGAAAAAAACCCCCAAACAGTTCACCACAAAAAACTCGAAAGTGAATGTTTTTATGTTTTTCATCTTTTTTTTTTAATAGTACTACAATGGGGTTGAGTTTTCCCAGTTTCCCTGTGAGCGACTCGTTGTCTCCTGGTTTTGAGGGAGCAGACGTTGAAAGCAGGAAAGCAAACGTAGGCGACAGATCAGGTTAACTTATTATTCTCTTAAGAGTTACAACCTTAAGACCCAGCAGCGTTGCAATAAAGACTGTCTGAGAGGGGTAAATTTTAAATGAGCAGCTTACAAGAGTTCATGTTTCCGTGAACTAGCCCATGACCTTGAGGAGACAGGAAAGGTGCCTGCTGATGACGCTACCTGCTCTGTTGATACGTCACGATTCTCCTCACAGACCTTTGAAAATTCACTGTGGCTGCTGCGTTTCAACTCTCGAGGTTTGGGTCTTCAAAAGTAGTCAACAACACACTGAGAGATGTGTGTCACATTTCAGTCGTGGTGTGGGAGTGATGCTGCTGGAGGGCGGTTTCTAAGGTGTTATTCAGCGGAGGACTGATAATCCCTGGCAGCCTTGAGGCGATGCCATCCATCACTTACCTTGTCCTCTTCTGATCTGAGGTGGGAATAATGGGATGGGTTGTTTACCTGAATCAGCAGGGACTAAAGTAGCAATGATACTTCTCTACCTGACAGCTGGTAGCAGACAGTGTTGTATTACTTATATAAACACTAATCCATACCGTCATGTCTTGTCAAGTGCAAATTTTTCAGCGGATCAAAATTACAATTAAACATTTAATGATAACCGAAAATTTTAATGTATAGATATACGCATGATATTCCTCCTTTGACATTGAAAAAATAACTGAAAAGAGGCCTTGTAAAACATGAGGGAACGTCATAAATAGAGAATGAAGATGATTAGAGATGCACTACAGCTAAAATTGAAACTATCAGCCCATTTCTAGGCGAGAGACTGAGATCATTAACAGAGAGGAGAATTGCAGAGATTTGACGTCATGTGCGGTAAATCAGCCTTGAATGGCAAAGTGGAGAAAATGCTGTGAAAGGAAACAACATTCAACCAAACAAAGCATCACTTGAGTCACATTAAAAGACAAACCACATGCTGCATCAGACTGTAGGAGAGATATGGAGTTGAGGGGATACATTGTGATTTGAGGACTTTCTTATTGCACTGCAGTGGCGATGCAGCTGCCAATAATATGTTCAGCTCTGTTTAACTCCATTTTTCCACTGGGAGCATGAAGGGACTGGAGCTACACTGCCCTCTTATGGTAACAAGCTACTATAACAGGATCCAGCTGAGTGCCACACACCTTATCCAATGTCACATCTCCACTCCTCGAGCGGGCAGTATTAACTAATACCGTTCATGACACGCTGGCCTGTGTCCAGTTTGACCGTTTTGTACTTTTGAATGTCAAAGCGCTCCGCCTTTCTCTGCCTGTACTTCCGGCTGAATCATCAGATCACAGTGTGTCTTCCTTTCCAGGTTACTGTTTCTGCTGTGTCAGGCTGGCACGCTGCCTGGTCCTTCCCTAAGGTTTGTCAATTGCTGTTTAGTGCATCTGGAGTCAAACATCAGAGAATACATAAAGTGAAAAAAAGGTGGCAGACACAAATGGGGGTTTTCTTGCTGCTCTCATTCAGTAATTTGCCGGCAAACATGTCCTGGAGGTTGGTAGTTTACACTGTAAAATAAATTGTTGTTATTTCAAACCCAAAGGATGAGAATGCTCAGATGAGTGTAGACAACCAGAATCATCACACAGATTCATTTTTAATCACCTCCTAAACAGCCTGTCTGTTTATTTGACACCTGTAGACTTTGATTATATCAGAAAACACAACTAATTCAGCGAGTGAGCTAGCATGCAAGGAATTCAATCACACAAAGGAAAGAAACTTATCAGGAAAGTTGTCTATCGGTCGACTGTTTCGTCTAGCTTACCTTAGCAAGGTCCACTAGTGAGTTTGCTTGGTCATTCAGCTTGCGTTGCTCCATTTTAACACTTCGCAATCTGAACACAAGACCATTCAGAACCCAATAAATTAACGCTAAATAGAATTTTATCATTGAATTTGTGCACACACAAGGCATACACACGGAGAACACTCCTAAGGACATGCACAGGATGTGTGTAGAAAATGCAGGGGTCAGTCTGTTTGGTTGAGCTGCATGCAAGTGGAAAGGAGGCCACAGAGGAGGAGGGAGAGAGCCGCCACTGGAGAGAATGAGACCAGCTCCACGTCCTACTCAACAAATACGTACTACCATACCAAAAAAAAAAAGAAAAAAAAATACTGTATCAGAGCAGCTGTCCTTTAGCTACTCTGACTACAAAAAAAGCCCCACTATTGTCGCTTTTAAGTTTTCTGGTTATACCAACTCTTCTCTGTTAAACTCAATGAATTATTGGTCCAGACTGACATAATCAACACAATATTATCAATGTTATCGGCTGATATTGGCCTTTTGCAGATATATCGGCATTAGCGTATATGTTCTTTGATATGTGCCGATATTAAAACTGTTTTTTTAACACCGGACAAAATGCTTGGACCGGTGATTTAAAATGATGTAATGATGCAGTTTGTCCAGCAGGGGGTGCAGAGAGTTATTTAATAACTAATAAGTGAAATGTTTACCGCTCAGTGCACTAATATTTGGACTACAGTTTGTTAAAATGTAAAATACCTTGCCTCCATTATTTATCTTTGTCACAAGTATCTGATAACCATATTCAGATGTTATTATACAATATAACATATACCGATATATTGGATATCAGACTTTTCTTACTCCAGCATATCAGTAACGGCATTGGCTCCAAATGTCCCACATTGGTTGGGTCCTAAAGAATTATTTAGTTACTAAAAAGCTGTTTTAAGAAAACAGAGAGATAAATATTTAACCTTTTTATATCAGTTCTCTGCACCTTTTGAGTCTGTGATATAAAAATTGAGAAAAATAAAATGTTAAACATTTGCTGTGTAAAAGAATCCTGTTAATCTTGCCTCATAAATAGGAAAATAATACATTTGTTGTTAAAAAAAGGCATAAAAGGCCACTCTTTCATCAATTGTACTTGTTAAATCTGCAAAAATGAAATCACCTACTCCATGCAACATGCTTAAATAATTTACATCTGCTGTTTAATTAGGCTTCAAAAGCCTGTTTTCACTCATCCTCTCGGGGGCTCAAAAACAGCAACTGTGCAGTATTGTAGCGTGTCGACCACATGTGGTTTTGGGTTATTAAGGAGCCGTTTTTTCTCCTGAATCACCCACGCATGATAAATTACACCGGGCAAAATACACAGACTAACGTTGTGAGTGAAAGTTTGCCCACGTTTCAGATTTTGAGGAAATAATAATAACAACCCATAACTAACAGATGCGAGTGCGGTGCAAGGTGATCATTAGGTCATGTGTGAATCGAAGGCAAACAGTAATGGAGATCGAGGAAGGTTTTAAGGGGCCCGTGGGGAGACTGATAATTAGCTGAGCTACGCCAATTCTCATGCAGTGCAGGATCATTTCTGGGTTTCCTGCAGACAGGCAGATGTGGAGCGAAGATGACAGGTCAGACCAACAGAGGGTGCCACAGGAGTCACTTTAGGAAACTACAGGCAGAGGAAGATGTCCTGACAACTGAGGAGCCAAATAGCTTCATACAGTGCAGACTCTAAAGACAAGTACAGGAAGACTATTGCAAAATTTTATTATTCAGGTCACTAATAAGAGAGTAAAAGAACGTTTCTAATATGATGAAAGATAACAGATAATCATTGAAAGACCTCTTGAAATTATGCATTTCACAGTTGGATGACCAGTAGCTGTCAGATCGAGTTGAGGCACAGGGCAGCTGGAGGTCAGGACGAGAAGGCCTAATTGTCCCGTCTTTTATATTCTATGTGTTTCTTTCCCTCAATCAATCACTCATCATGGGCAGTTCTCCTTTTGAATGGCACTCTAAATCTGCTTGCTATTCATCAGGGGAAAACGGCTATGCTTAGCTTTTCAATACCCCACTAAATCAGTTAAGGCATCTCAGTTAGCGCTGCAGCACAATTTCTACCCCGCCTGACTTCTTTGTCATGACCTCCGTTTACCTCATTGTGGAGAGAATTGCTAATTTTTCTTCAGCTTAATGGACGGGGCGACCATTCTGCAGCCTGACGTTTTCATTTTTTCTTTCCCCCTCTGTCCCTGCTGACAGCTTCACACTGTCGGTCACACTCGCAGCCACTCGGGCTCAAACGGGATTGCTCGGAGGCTTTACCCTGACCTTCCCTTTCAGGTCACTTTGCTGTTTCACCAATCCACTGATCTCTGAGCTAACAAGCACTCACTGTCCTGCCTCTTGCTATGATTCTCTCTTCAACCTTGTGGATGGGAAGGGACAGCAGCCCCAAAGGGGCTCTGACTGTACTGAGACGCTCGACTTAACAGACGTAATGGCTTGAAACACACTGTAAGACACTTGGCTGCACATGTGCAACATCCTGCCTGTGGTGTGGTAAAAGGCACCATCCGAATGACCTCAGGAGTGTTTAAACTGGGTCTATTGCAAACTCTGCTAATTCCTCTTAGTGCAGAGATGCATGACAGCTGTATGTCTGTGTTATTATGCTGCTTACCAGCCATGATAACACCAGATCAGCGTCTTTGCTACTGTGTCATCCAACAGAGAAATGGAGGAAATGTGGCTGCAAATGTAGCAACAGGCGTAACAATGGTTCCACACGCCGAAAGATGACCCTGAGCACTGATCTGTATGAGCACGAGTTGTATAACATGACTTGAGGGACATTGTAAATTATGTACTTGTGCTACTGTAGGTCTGTGTCCTGTAGAGCTCTAGTCGTCATCCTTCGGTACGTGAAAGCACGGTTGATTGGAGTTTAATCAGTAGCTTTCTGATTAAAGATCAAATTCTCATCACATCCATGCAGAAACGGAAAGAAAAACACCCTCCATCACCGATAATTGAAATTCACATCATGTGCATCTGTAGGCATGTTTACAATGTGTCAATAATGAGACTAAGATGTTTGTGCTGGTTATTTAAAGCCGCTTGTTTGTGGGGGATTGAGTGAAAAGTGGGAGGCTAATGTGTGTTTGATCAAATTGACATGCTACTCAGTCGAACAGACATCTAATGAAAACCTTTGCAGCAGCTTAAATGAAACAGTGTGGCGACAACATGATTGTGTCACTGCAGAATGCAACTTTTTGTGGCATGAATTTCACTTATCAAATGAGGGAGTGTAATTTTTTTTAGTCACATTATTGGGTTCAAGGACAAGCTCTCGTTGGCATGCAAACAACAGGTCTGTATCTACATGTGAGGCGAAGACTTACTTTCGAGCTCTATCGCATTGTGTCGACACAAACAGGAAAAAAAGGAAACATGAAGTAGACAAATGAATTATTACAACATCAGATAAACATATTCAGATGGCAGGATCTGCTCAATCTGGCTGCTGTAACCCTCATCGCTACACTTTCACGTCTCTTCTGAGCAGCAGCAACGATTTATTCTTGACTCATTTCCTCCCGAGACCAGCGTGTTATCTCTCTGTTACTGCTAGCTGCAGCTCCCCTTGCTCTCTACGCATAATCCCCTTTTTCACACTAGTCCTGGTTATCAGAAATACAGTAAATAAAAACAACCGTCCTGTAAACTTCAGTAAACATTCACCGACACAGACAGTACCCCAAAGCGTCTATGGCTCTATTTAACAACTGTTTACACCTCACATCCTTTACAGTGACTGATGAGGACCTCTGAGAGAGTTTTTCACACTGTCTTGCAGCTTTGACCCCAGGAAACAGGCGCGATGATATCTGATTTGATGTTTACCATCGCCTCATGACAGGTCAAGGATGACTGTAGGCCTTTTGCAACCCTCCACTTGAGCGATCTGCTCGCTGTCAGGCCACCACTTGTGCTATATTCATCTCAATCCAGCGTTTGCGCATCACACCCTGCACCTATGCTACAGGCAATGCTTAAAACTCTCCAAGATAAAACCTGCGAACACAATGCTCTCTGCACAACAGAAGAACAGTAAGATAAAGGTGTGACGGCAGGATGCTGATGCCACGCTGAGCAGTTGTCCTTGCACACAGAGCTGGACGTGACTTTTTCCCCACAGATTGTGCTTCTGTATAGATTTAGCTTTAGCTTTAAGGGATTTCCATTATTGGGCTGTCCTAAAGAACAGGAGGAGGGCATGAGACGTTGTCATCACCACTGCAGATCGCCTGAATACGACAGCAAGGACGTTATGACTCGACTGACAAAACGCTATCAAACGGCCCAAATCTGGATGCGGGTTGCAGCAGCAGCAGACAGTTTGTGTATTTCCCCACCTTGTAATTAAACACTCTAATGTCTTTAAAACATAAATGTATGTTCAAAAGCTTCATGAGCAAATCAAAGTCACACACAGGAGACCACAACGACCCATATGCATACACAAAAACCACAGAAAGCAAACAAACATACAAAAAAGGGACATTTTACTTGAGCTTGAAGATTCATTATAACACAATCATTGCATATCTCTTAACTTGTTTTGTAACGCACTGAGCTGAATGACAGTTATTGAAAGGCGCCACAGAGTAAATGTGCTCGTGAGCACTGTAGGTTGAAGAAAATAAGAGCGGGATGCAGCTAAAAATCGATACTGTTTTGGAGTTAGATAGCACTTTGCCAGTCCTCGGGGAGCCACTAAAAGACTAGCTGACAGGTAAGTGTCTGACCAGCCGCTAGGAAAGTAGAAACATGGATGTGTCAGCCCCTGAGGTCAGTACCCAAGCTGACATAGAGCGAGAGAGACACACGAGGGCCAATCTGACAGCAAAAGGTGAAAGAGAGGGAGAGAGATCAATATCATCCTGCTGTGTATCTGTAATGTAAGAAGATTTCAAGGTAAAAATTGTTGTTTTTCAGGGATATTTCTGTAAAACTGAGACACAATCTCATGGGAAGTTTTGGCAAGCTCATTCAGAGAAAATGTCATTTTACACAGATCAAATACGCAACCTTCACCCTGACATTTCTTACTGTTTCTAGTATAAATAGATTCCAAGAACCTTGAGTGTGTCAGTGAATACTACTTGATGGTTTGATCCACCTGCATATTTTCACACTCTTTAAGTCAACAGTCCAACTCCTTATCACATCTGCAAATTCATAATCAAGTTATGTGAAACATGGTCACAATCCTTCAGTAATACGGAGACATATATTTGCTACAGGTGTCAAACAATTCAGATTTCAGGTTGGTGTTGCATCGCTGAATCAGGCGAACGCACTGCTGGACAAACGGCATTAGACCAACACGAGTGGCGGGTGTCAGGGTTACCAGTGTTATACCTACTGGTGAATGGCTTGGAGAAATTTCCTCTGGTGCTTCCTGACTCTGGCGTGGTCCATCTTCCTCACCAGTTTGGTGTTCTTATAGATGAGCCACGTCTCCCTGAGAACATTCGCAGCTGTGTTTTTCACCTGAAGGGCAAAGAAAAGGAAAAATCTTTGGTCAAGAGTGCAGAAAAGTGAAGTATTTGTTATGCCAAAATGACCGAATGCAAAGTTTTAAAGGACCATATCAGTCTATTTTTGACTTGTCTCGCCCCGATCTAACTGACGTTCTTTTTAACTAACGTTGTCACACATTTTCAGGTACTTTCTGTAAAGTCTACTGAATATGGACAAAACGTAAACAAACATGATATCTCATAGTTAAGCTATTTTGGGGAAAATGTGAAGGGCTTATGTAACAGATGTGGCTGATGTTGACAAAGGACAATGACATGTAGCAACACTGGTGTAGTCCTTTAACTTACTCTTTTTGTTAGCTGGGTGTCCATCATAAAATTATGGACGTGTTTTTCAGCTTTGGTTAATTCCAGTTTCTTTGCCACCACAGCCACCACCAAGGCAGTGCAGCCAGCACCCTGTGAAGTAACAAGAACAGACAGGCACAAAAACACAATGAGGATTTTTACTTACTTCATTTCCCTTTTCCCAGTCAAGAAATATTAGTTACTTTTTTGCTTTTCACACGTTCACAAAGACCGACTGGCATAAGAAAAAAAAAAACAAAGACCGAAGCATTCAGTCTTGTTTGCCTTTCTCACCATAATGCCAGTCAGGAGGCAGACTCCTTTCCCACAGTATGTGTTTGGGACCATATCCCCATATCCAATGGTAAGAAACGTGATTGAGATCAACCACATGGCTCCTAGAAAGTTGCTGGTTATGTCCTGGTTGTCATGGTACCTGTAATAAATCATAAATAGGTTGACCAACCTTAATGCATCTGCCGAACTTGGTGAATGATTTTCATTTTAAAAAAGAATGAAAAATATTGAACATAAGATTTAAACACTTTGTCAGTATACTGTATGGCTATAATCTTCTCTCATGAATCTTTAAATCTTAATGCACAGACACAGAGTGGGCTCAGAGGTGTGTACATTATCTATTTTTATGCCTTATGTATGTTTCATGCCGAGTGGTGCAGCATAGCGTGAGAAACTGATCCAGGCACCTCTCGCAAGCTCTCACAGTCCACGCGGCGATGATCCACAACGAGATGGTGAAGACCAGCAGCACAGTGCCGGGACAGATGGTCATGAGGGTCTTCATCACGAAGCGTGTGTTAAAGTTAATCTTGTTGAGTGCACCGATGCTGCGGGACGAGGCATCCGTGAAGAGCTTGCTGTGCAGCAGCATGACACGAGCGATGAGGTACAGCCGCAGGAACATGGGGATGGACAGGATGATGTCCACATCCGCATCTGTTTTGGATGGCACATACGAGTAGGCCAGGCGTGCTGTCCAGGTGAAGGTGTAGTTTCCTGGGATGGGGTGGATGGCGCATACCAGGATCTCCAGGCAGATGAAGAAGATGCGCTCATATGTCATGGCTATC
>JAQFJB010000011.1:10843792-10855870 GCA_029874875.1 Naso minor | reverse complement strand
AAACCCATCTAAAATTAAAATTTAATGAAAAAAAATGTTAGGCCTGTTGTGGCGCCCCCCTGTGCTGATCACTGTAACTGCAAAAGAAAAACTGAATTCAACTAGCTACAATCCGCCCTCCTGTTTAACATCATTCAGGATTTTGCAAATGTTTTATAGAAAGCTGGCATGCACTTCATTGGTCAGATCAGAGTCATTGTTACTATAGTAGCAATATAATAGGCCGTATCGCATCATATATGACGCAGTTTTCTACTGGACACAGTTCACCAGTAGTTCCTCTGATAAGCCAGCACAGGGGACTTTGTCCTGGCAGACCTCACTTCAATTCCATATGTCAGTTTTCCCAGTTTTGTGCTTGTGTTTGCAGGTTGAGTGGGAGCTTGTGTAAATAACATGCTTTTGCATCTTTATTCACAATATCTTGCTTTGCCCTAAATAAAAACACACACCATGTTTCAGTGGGCACATCTATGGATGAACTGGAAGAATTAAGAAACATGCTTAAATATAAACTGTGCATGGAGTAAATCGACAACATGTGCGCCCTCTGTCAGTGGGTACGCGGGTTCTGTGCGATGTCGCCAAATTAAAAGCGACTTACTTTGGTGTGCTAAATGAAAACAAGGGTGTGATGAAGGCCGAGACGCCTCAGGGTGGCAGTGATGTTTGCTTGACAGTGCTGGAGTACGAGCCTGTACAGAGCTACTGTTGAGAACAAACTTAGCATCACATAGCGTGTTCCGCAAAGGCCAGACAAGGGATCAGATGTTATAAACTTCTTGATTTATTCATTCATTTGCTCCGTGGGTCGTGCATTTGTGACAAAGTGAGAAGAGGTGCCGATAATCTTGGATGAATTCTGGCCTCTGCGCTGCAGTTTTTTGCATGTGATTGTAAAATGCTGCTGAAACAAACTGTTATGGATGAGGTGAGTTTGCTCTCAATGATGGTAAGGAGGAGCTGAGCTTGTTCAAGGGCTCCCGTCTTTTCCACAGTGAGGGCAGAGTTGCTGATTTAAGGGCTTAAAGTTGCAACAATCATGAGCATTATACACTTACAAATATGTTTATATATTAAGTTTAACTGCAAATTCACAAATCTTAGATACCATTACATTTTTGCCTGATTTGCCTCAAGTCCTAATTTTCATACCTATAGTGGTTGATTTCAATCTCTGTTGTTCGGTTATATTAACAAAATCAGCAAGACTCCTGGTTTGAGCAACACATACTCACTCTCCACACTAACACCTGACACTTTGTCACTTTTAAAACACTGGGTAACCCATGCGTGTCTGTCTGTGTCAACCAAAGACTTCCTGCAACTAGGCCATGCTAAGACGTGGTTAACCTTGCGAAACTGTTGCCATTTTATACTCATGTTGAACATTATGAAACAGTCATAGTTCGGTTTGGTTTGGGTACCACACTTGGTTTGGGGAGCTCACTAAGCCGCCTTTGTGACGAGGTAGCAGTGAAAAGAAGCTGGTTTGAGAACCCTGAAATGATCGTCATGTGTTTGTGAAGATTGTTCATTCCGTGAAGGATTTGCATAAAAAACTTAGAAACAAATCTCTTGTCTTGGTCTACACACAGGGCTGCAAATCTTGTAATTTTTCATCCTCATCAAGTCTCACAAAGAGAAAGTGCAGGTAAGCCATATTTGTCCTTTCAACCTTTTACAGTGTTAAATATATACATTGACCTGAGGAAGTTTTGCACACTGATTCAAGTTCTGCTTGACAATAGAAAACTTTACTCTTAGGGCTTAGCCGATGCCAGACGAGACAGTGTCCTTGTAGATAAAGACGGCATCAGGGTTTAAAAGGGGTCAATGGGATTCCCTCTAGCCAAGAGTGTGTGGATTACCAAAGTCTGCAAAAAGCTGCTTTTCTTACAGATTATGTACAATCTGCTCTCAGCAAAAGAACCAGATATATACAAGACACAGGAGAGGCATCAATCAAATGACTTTTTCATTCAAGAGCAAATAAGGATCTTCTGCAGCATCTATCAGCCTGCTCACGACTGAGTTTAACTAGATGAAGATGAACTAGCAGCTGTTTCGAGCTGTTGAATTCTTCCTCAGACAAGGAAGAGGGCGAGCTCAACAGCTCAAAACGCCACCACGGTGATAATCAAGTAATAAAACGAATGGGAGCATGATCCGATGTGCGGAGGTTATTTTTCCTTTTCGGTGTTTTGTTATTCGGTTTAGCCCCGCGGACTTACTTTTATGGATGTGCATGCTTTAATCTTTGCTGACGAACTAGCAGTTAACCGTCAGGAAAGCAATGCAAAACAATGGATAAGGATTCTGTGCTTTTGAACAGGGGCTTATATAACTTCATATGTAGTTAAAGGGATAACTAACTCATTGTTTTTTGAGATGGGATTGTTTGAGGTACTTTGTATCTATTGTTAGTGTATTACCTAGAGTACATGGTGGTCTGCATGCAAAGTTTGGAGAAGCAGCATGAGTACCAGTGTGGGAGGCTAAGCAATGAATGTCTGTGGATCAGGACAGCAGCGAAACAGTAAACACATCATTTAGAAATATTTCCAGGATTTAACCTTACCATCAGACAGCTTCTTTCAAAGGGAAACTGAAGCCGTTGTATCGTTTTGTATCAAAGCCACCAGACCTCTTTGACAAAAGCACTCATTTTACCTCACAGCGCACAGGAGTTTCTTGTTTATCTGTTTTGTTTTTGTCATCACGTGACTATGGTGAATCAGAAGTAACTCTTCTAAAAGCCGAAGTCACATAATAAAACAAATAAACCAATCAAGGCAGCACTAAAACAGCAACTTCCTTGTTCTGCGAGGTAAAATTACTGTTTTGTCAAGGTAACCAGGTTGCTATGACAACAGCATAAATTAATATGATGGCTTCAGTTTACCGTCTGAAAGACTTGTCTGATGGCAAAGTAAAGCAGTGAAAATATGTAATATAAACTTACATATAAACTGATACTGATTTTTTTTTTTGAAGTGGGCATCCACAGCAGTTTATTGCTACCTACACCAATTCTCCTGCTGCTTCTTCAGACCGGCTACATGTCAGCAGGTGATACAGTGAGTGTGGATATGTGTCTCAAGCTGCCTCACCTCAAAAAACCCACACTGTCCCATACATACATAACAGAACCCCTAAATCAAGTTATCTAGGGCAGTAGATCCCAAACTTTTCAGCCCACAACCCCCAAAATAACAATGCTAACAAAGCCACACAAACACACTATTAGGCCTATGAGAACACAGACGTCAATATGACACAAAAGAACAATAGCCTCACACTTACAATATTATTTAAAAGTAATTTAAGAAAGAATATAAGAAAAAATATAACCATAATGTATACAAGAATGGGTTAAATATGCAATTTAAAATGAACCCTCCTCTCTGCAACCCCCCTCTTTGGGAACCACTTATTTAAGTGAATATGATATTCACATTGTCGTGTAGAGCATCTGACACAAAGATTGATCTCTGTTGGGAGTTTAGATCAGAAAAGTCTTTATTTGTATTCTTAGAAATCACAACTTTACAAAGAGAGGAATGTTAAAGATGCAAAGGAAGTCTGTATTGCAGCTGGGACTACAAAACTGGATCCAAAAGCTGCTTGTAGAGGCAGGAGTTTACACAGAACAGGTAGCTACACCAGGTGTGTCTAGGGGCATGTGGGTTGGAAACAGTGAGTGCAGAGCAGACAGTGTGTCCTGTATAGTTAAAGTAGTGCAATGAAGATGAGACAATACAGGTTCCAAAGCAACAGTGATTTAAAAAATGTTAACAAATCAGTCCCCTACTGCCACGCACAGTATCCATAGCTGAAATAAGATTTCGGAACTGTAGAAATCTTTGGTAACTTGCGCCCCCTTCTGGCCAGATAAGAGGAGTGAGGAGTCAGCAGTCGATTGTGTCATTAAAAAGAGGAGTCAGGGAAATAGGTCTCTCAAAAAGTGTGACTCACCTCAACCACGAAGACGTCCTTGAGCATACAGTCAGACAAGTTCACAGGAAAAAAAAAAAAATTCTGAGGAGTCCAATATTATGCAAGATAAACTGCGGACAGACACACACAGGATTGTGATCCCCTCCAGGCTTACGCATGGCAGAGATAAAAATCAGATTCCTTCTCCTGGCACCCAACAGGGATGACTTAGATAAGTGTACAGAGGAAAAACAATTCTCTACTGTTAGTCGAGTCAAGATTGCAAACAGGAAGTTTAGATTATTGGCTTTAAGTGGATTCTTTTTGAAAACCCTTAAGGCTGTTGTGCACTGATTTCATACTGATGTCAGCTACATTACAGCTACAGGAAAGAGTTGCTTATGTAAGTTCTACTGAAAAAACTGTTGAAATGTAGATAAGATTAAATTAGCCTGCTTATTAATGTGTACTAAGTAAACTAAAAAGGGCGTAACTATGACTAATCATTAAGTGAATATATGACTCACTTTTACAATTCAGACACTGCAATTGACATTGATTGCTGAGTCCAGTGTTACTTAAACAACCTTTCAAATTCAATTTAGTTTGTGTAGCACATTGTTAAACCTTAGTGTGACTTTGAATCTATATGGATTGTGTTAATCACTTGAAAGAAATGCATTTTGTAATTCATACTTTATGTTCTTACAAAATAAGTTTAATGTTTAAAAACAAAATACATTTATATGAGTGTGTCCGAATACGTGTTGCCTCTTACCAGTGTAGTACATATATATGTCCACTAGATGCCAGCCTTTACTTTGACATTTAGAAGAAATACACAGTGAGTCAGACCAGTCAGTCATGCAGAGTTGCTAAAAAGGAAATGTTTATATTCTTTAACAGTTTATTCAGATGCTAATTATTTATTTAGGTAAATAACAGATACTTTGTGATGTGATTAAAACATAAAACACATTTATTAGGCTTCTCCAGTGTAGGCCCTACCTCTGCAAACTGCTTATCCATGTTTTTGGCAAATGATTATGCACACAGTGACTGCAAAAAAAAAGTTGCCATCCTCCTGAGCTGCGCTCATTCACACAGGCTCTCACACATCTCATCTCTCACACAGCTTGCACTTCCTGTACACACACTGCTAGCTGATTTTAAATACCCGATTACACTTCCGAAACTGATTAAATGGGGAGACTGAGCACACTGTCAGCATTGTTGAGGCACTGCAGAGAGTTCCAAACACCAGGTCATGTGGTTGTGAGAAGAAAAAACCTTTATGTACCATTTCTGTTGGCTCTGCAAGGTCACAGGCTCTGTGAATTACTCTTTAACATGATCCTAATCTAACGATGCCCGATAACCTCCCCACTTAGAAAATCTACACTATCTATTTACAGGCTTTGCGTATTTGATTACCACAAAAGTACAGCGTGAATTCAAACAGCTATTCCAATATTTGTGGTGTTACTTACTTATGCACCTTGTGGCATTCATTCCCAGTCAGTAAAGGCATGTTTTAAAAAGGTAACGTCCCACATCCTCAGGGTAGAATGTCTGGATTAAAATAAGCCAACAATTTGGCACAATTTTTTTTTTTTTTTTTTTTGCCGGACTTAGTTAGACACTCTGCGCAAAGCTGACCTTTGAGGAAGGCTAATTATTCTTGCGTGATGCATTTATGCCACAACATCACCAGGTGTTTTGTGACATGCCTCCCACTCAGGCAGGTATTATCCCCGGCTGTGGATAACAATACCAAAACACCACTGACACAGATCCCATGTTTGCTGTCAAGGATACCATTGACAAAAGCAGAAGAGAGACTTTCACATCTCTCTACTGTACTCTGCTCTTAGCTCCAAATGACTCACGACTGGTCGCTGATCACTTTTTTCGCAACAAGACCAGTTCAGGCAGAAAAAAAGTCCAAAGCAAATGGGACATCGAAGAAAAATGGCTTTAAAATTGTGAAATCAAAAGACTGTTGTCAGAGTGTGTAGCTGGCAGTTGAGACAGGAACTCTGCAGCCTCTCTTTCCCCTTCCTCTCAAGCAGAGTCAGGGGGTGAGCGCCTGTTTGAAGCTCTCCCCCTGGGCTCCAGGGTTCTGTGGGATCCGGGTGCGCTGACACTGTTAGCACGCCTGATATGAGAGCCTGATCAAAGCTGGCTCATTCTGCCTGACCGATTTCCACAGGATTAAGGATTAGGGAGACAGGAAGCTGGGAGAGGCACAGAGACAATCTGGGAGAGACAAAAAGGGATAGTGAGGGTTATGGAGAGTGAAAGGGATGGAAAAATTGTGAAGGAGACAGAAGGGTCATAAGGCACTGGCAGAGAACATCTTGAGAAACAGAGCAGAGAATAAAGCCAGTGAAGTGATTTAAAAAAACAAACACATCGGTACACTAATGTGTAGAACTGAAAGTACAGGCTTTTCCGTAAACCATATCTTTTGAAGCGATTTAAAAGAAAATCTTTTAGCAGCTTTTAGCTTTTCTGGCTGGACCTTGTGGGAGCTCGGCCACCTTCTGTTACCAACCCATATTCTCCCAGAAGACCAGGCTGTGCTGCAGCTCATGAAGTGTTAAGTCTGACATGTAGCTCAGAGACAAAGCCTGCTGTGCTTTAATGGTGAAATATTGAAATCAATCCTGAAACTAACAGGCAAACAGTGTGAAGCTTCCAAACGGTGGGTGATCATCTGTTCTTCATTTGCTTGATGCTGCAGTTTGACAAACACGAGAAAGGAACCTGATTGAAATAAGAATTCAAGTCTGAATGTTAAAAAAATATATATTTTTTTAAGATGATCAAAAAATGATTTTAAAAATTGGCATCTTTTAAAGGGCCAAACCAGCCTACTGTTGTCTTCTCATCATTAGCAGATATTGCCTCTATCTTTTACAAATATTGTAGTTAAAGTTCAACCATGTGTTCACTTTAGTAGATCTCAGACTGCACTAACCCTTCTGAAGATAGCTACGGCATTTGTTTTGTAAAAAAATCGTTAAACGAGAGAGAGATAGGGGAGTCAGGAGCCGTTGAGACGAATGTTTATACACTTGGAAAATTTGTTCCTTACATGTGCAGCTTTCCTAGCTCAATTATTAGTGTGCAGAAGCATTTTGACCAGAGACAGTTAACAGGAACTGAGACCTCCCACTGACCATCTATTTCCTGTATCAGTGTCGCATGGGTTTCACGAAGGCCTCACCGCTTTGTCCATGTATTGTCATGGGAGAAACGAACGTGATCACAGATTATGACCAGTTCTTGTGCCCCATCTTCACCAAGATACATATTGGACCCATTTCTGACAACACGAAAATGACATTTTTTAGACACGCAAATCAGGAGAAAATTAACTTTGTTCAAGACCTGTCTGGGAATTGGTGCTCCCCTCCTTGCTTTGCAACGGACATAAACGTAGAATAAAATGATCTAACAGGGCAAACCATGACTTAAAAGTTAAAATATACATCAAATAAATATCTTGCAATGCAAAATCCATCTGCTTTAATCCATTCACACGACGTTGATTCTACTTCCAGACAAGGTGGAGGGATGATGCTTTCTCACCTGTCTCTATGGGAGACGTGACTCCGCCCATGTAGGAGACAGGAATTTTATACCATTGACGCAGCTTACAGTGGGTTGTCTTATGTTAATACTGACTGTCTTTGTTTGGATACATGCTTTGATGCTAAAAAAAAAACCTCATCTGTTTTCTCATACAGCCGACTGCAGCAGCCCTGTTTTTTCCAGGATTTTTGCCTCTGTCTGAGCTGATCTGCTTAAGCTCCCGCCCCGCCTCTAAAGGCTTACCCTGCTCTGATTGGCCAGTTCAAACACACACCTTCCAGACGAACCTATAGAGAAGCCCGGCGCACTGTGACACACTAGTGGTCTGAGATTTTAAAAAAACCGATGAGAACGGAGCGTTCAGAGTAATTAGAAATAGCCCACAGGGATTACTGCTGCGTACCCGTACCTCATTATTTCATACTTTGGCATCATTTAAAATGGCAAACTGACTTTGTAACATCATTTATAGGTTGAAAGAGACAGAAAAACATAATATGTCCCCTCTAAGTAACAGGAGATCAAAATAAAAGTCTTAAAAGTGATCAAGCCTGAAAATGACAAGAAGCTCTGAAAGGGGTTGTTAAATGGCAGTTTGGCGTGTTATCACCTATGATCACCAGGAACTGACTCCTTGTTGCTTCGTATTTCTATCTGCTGATCGGATGTTTCGTTCAGGAAGGAGATCAGAACATTTTGCAATCAAAAACGTTAAGACGTATGATAGTATAATTTCTCTATCTCACATGTAGATTTATCTCCTGTGCTCTGATGTCAGATAAAAAACGAGTGGAAACTACCTAGTTTAAAGCAAAGACTATTGTGCATGACATCTTGCATTAACAGCCACTTACTTCCTGTGTATAACAAAGAATGTTTAGATGTGTTTTGATATGACTAGGGGCATCCCAGTGTTGGTTTTTGATGGTTTGGTGTCAGTTCTTTGGCCTGAATTACAGTGTTATTGCATTATTGTCGGTGGTTTCTGTTACCTGTTTTCAAGAAGTTCAGTTCTCTCTCTACGCACTGAAACTGAGAGATGAAACAGTTCTGCAGAATTTGACCACCGCTAAAGAGGAAGTGACTGTAAAGATTGAGCGATAATTAATGATATGGGGTAACAGAGCAGGACAGTGACAGGAAGAAAGAATGGGGACAATGCGCCACCTGCCTGCCGTATCGGATTAAATAGGGCCGGATGAAAGGTCAGGGAGAGGCAAAGTTGTTCACCCCTACCAGATGTGCACTTGAGCTGGCCTATAGCCGATTAATTATCTCACAGTTCATGACACCAGGGTTGGTGTCCAGGCAATTACATTATGCTACACACCCTGAGCAACCTGATCTGGGGATTTTTTCCTTACAGGACAGTGAGTGTGTGTGTGTGTGATTGCATGTGTGTGCGTGTCTGGAAGAGGGGAGGAGACTCTTTACACACTGGTGGCATCCATAATGACAAAGCGATTGTTCACATCATGCTCAAGCGCTGAGATCACTCTGTGTCCTGTGTGTTAATGCACGAGTGCTCTCTGTGGCTGCACTCAAGCAAAACACACTATTTTATTTATTTATTTGCCGTTCCCAGAGATTAACAAGAAGTGGAAGAAACACAAAAAAGAACCACCCATTCACACCCTGTGGCATGTTGCCTCATTTGCTCGCGCCTCTATCAATTCATTGTAATAGCCAATAGCAATAAAGGAAGTGGTCCCACTGTCACAGAAACAGTTGGCACGGAAACAGCACATTACACCATCGTCCAATCCCCCTCCCATTCCTTTGTCGTCATCTCTCCCCTCCCCTCCCTTCCTCTCCCCCTCTCTCCAGTCCCCTCCTCCTCCTCCCTCTCTTCCTATCTTGTATGTTTTTTCAGTCATCAATGAAATCACAACCAATCCTGCTGCTGGCCTGTGAGCTGGCACACAATACCTCAAGAAACAGATCTACTCACCGTCTCACCTTCACTCTAGCCGGTAGGGCTCAGATTCCTTAATGGCCAATGCATATTTTATCATTATAGCATGAAATAAAGATAGACTGGATGCTGTAGCTGCCCCATTAAAGCCGTTTCTCTCTCTCTCTCTCTCTGTTACTCTCATGATTTAATCCTGACCATTTCCCCTTTCTCTCTCTATCCCTGCTGACTCCTCCCTCCATTTCTGTCCAGCACTCCCTCTCTCTGCCTCCCTGTCTCTGACACACTCGAACACACGCACACATATATACACGCCCTCCACCCCCATCGCTGCAGTGTCTCAACTGCCTTGGAGCAAACGAGAGAGGATATAGAACACAGACGTTAATAAGACAGAGAAAGAGGGGCGCTGAAAGAGAGAGAGAGAGATGTACGTGAGTGTGTGTGTGTGTGTGTGAGACACTGTGAATATGAGGAAGATTTGAAGATGAAGCAGCAGGACTAAAGGTGGATTGCACAGAGCCTTTCTCTCCCTGCAAGTGCTTGTCTGCAGTATCCTTTGTAAATGGATGCTGGCTTGTGAACACGGTAAGCTTGACTACTCTCAAACAGACACACAGCTCTTTTTTTTCTTATCACCGCGAGGCTGGTCTGCTTTGAACACAGAGGAGGAGTGAGATGCCTTTTCTTTATAGGCTTCCTGCATAGGACAAGAGTGTGTTCCTGATAAAATGGGGAAGGTGATGTTCAGAGATGGCACCAAGGCAGGCAGCCTGTCCAGTCCCCTCCTCCACCCTGCTAGCTCTGTGCCAACGGACGCCGCTATCCTCTGCTTGCAATTTGACTCATCATCTCCCCAGAGCATCCTCGGTGCTTATAGAATGCTTTTATGTGAATGCAGTGCTTAGTTCATGTAATTACTCTATGTAGGACAAGTGAAGGATGCATCAAAGATGTGTGTGCGTGTGTGTGAGTGTGTGTTTGCGAGTGTGTGTCTCTGTAGGTGTGTGTGTTTGCGTGCGTGTCCCTGTGCTCTGTCCAGGCCATAAGCTATGAAATGAAAAGAGGGGAAATGAGAGAGTAGAGGCACCACCACACTGGATCAGGTGTTCAGCACTTACAGCTGGCTTTGTGAGACGCTGGATGTGAATTTGCAGTGGGAGCTGTGCAAAATCCTGTGGAGCTCCTCTCTGCGGGCACTGGGATAAGCAGGCAAAATGTGGGCTGACAGTGCAGCTTGCTGTCTGCTGTTCTACTGGGGGAAAATTCACATCAGCATTCATTTATAATCTTGAGCTGGGATTTTTATTTGGTTCATTTTTGTGCCGCTGTTGATGAACGTAAGTCGTAACGGTGGGGGGGGGGGGGCGACAGAGCATGTCTGCTCAGCAGGCAAAGACAGGAGGATTTAATTTTTTACATTTCATCTCATATTTTGAACAGAACGTTACTGTATTTTTTTCAATGGGGGTTGGGTTTGGTTTTGTAGCATCAGGAGAGCATGTGTAATTTGCGTGTACTGTATGTGTGTTTGTGTTACATGCTTGGGAGACAGAGAGCGAGAGAGAACCAGTGCAGGGAGGGGTCGAGGGGCTGGGGGGTTTGAGGCAGATGGGGCAAAGGGGCGGAGGTTGATGCAGCAGAGAGCAGGAGAGAGAAAGAAGAAGAAGAGAAGATTTGGAACAGATTGGACGAAAGAGAGAAGGGGGGAAGATTGTAATGATTTTTTAGCGGTAGAAGGACGCGCTTTTCCGAGCATGTGACACAGAAAGAATGCTGGATGTGTCTGTGATAGTTCCACCGGCAGCAGCTCACATGGAGGCCCTCACACATCTGTGCATCATGGCAAAGATGGTGGATAAACTCCACTGTGCCTTTATCTCATGGGCACCATTGACAGCAAAATGCATCGGGAATATTAGACTGATACTTATGCTGAACCCTGTGTGAGGTTGCCTGACTGAGGTTTGTGAGAAAAACTGGATGGGAGTATTGATCGCTGTCATGGTGTAATGCTGACAGATTGAGATGAGCCTTTGTGGTTCTCACACAAGAAAATGCTTTACAATTTGAAATACAGATAAGAAGTTTTTGTAGCATTCAAACCATATTCTCTTAGCATCTAGATCACATTATATTTCTTATTATGCATCTGTTTTTTTAAGCAGCAGATGGCCGAAAGCAGTATTGGTTTCATTAAAACTTCAAGAAGTCTGAGCTGTGATTTGAGGTGGCAACAAAAATGAAAATGCAGATAGTTTTTGTCACATATCATCTCAGGAGGATGCCATGTTGCTGCCATGTTAGTTTCTAAGGGGAAAAAAAAGCTATGGTTTATATTATCAAAGTCAGAATCAGAGCTGTGGGCTTAACATTGAATGTTTCACATGCAAATAACACATTTTGTACCTATGATTCATAGTGCCTTAAATGATTTTGTCCTTTGATTTTAATAATATAAACTACATTCTCAGTCATTGCTAACCAATAGTAGACAAACCAAGGTCACATTGCCTGTGACAAAAGCTCTAATCAACCCTGACAGCTGCGCTAATATCTGATTCATCTTTTCATTTAAGCTGTAAGATGTTCTCCTCTGCAACATGACAAAAATGTCAGGTCAC